>BHFT01054644.1:0-37734 GCA_004320025.1 Laticauda laticaudata
TGTGTGTGTGTGTGTGTGTGTGTGTGTGTGTGTGTGTGTGTGTGTGTGTGTGTGTAAAAATTAAATGAAGTGAGGGTTGGTTGTTTTTCATCTGGAATTCTTTGAACCTCCATGAAAACAGATGCAAAATATTCAGTAATGTGTTGTAGACTGCAAGTTTAGGCTGGAGGTATGAATAAAATATCTCATAAGGAATAATTAATGAATGATATTAAGGTAGTAACCACCAGCCCTGGGGGGATCTATTCTTAATCAAAGTGCCTACACTGTAGATTAAGGCAGTGCTTCTGACTTTTTAGAAGCATATGTTCTACTGTAGTGAAATATTTAGGCACTTTTTTTAAAAAAAGGTAGGAAACTTTGAACTCACCAGAAACATTCATTATTTTTGCTTCCTCTTTCATTTATGTTTTTCATCAGTAGTCTTACTAGTATTTAATATATGTAATGTATGAAGACAAGAAAGGATTGTGTTCACTTGGTAACCTCTGTATTTTTCTCTATATATATTTGCTTATATTTTGCACAGCAACCAGAAGTACTTGAGCTGCACTTTCCTTATCTCTTTCACAGTCAGTTTTAAAGAGGACTATGGTAAAACAATTGCATTATGTTTCAAATCTGTAAATGGGCTTATATTTTAGAATATTTATTGACAATCCTTTATCATGTATTAACCGTTACCTATTCAAAAACATAACACTAATGACTGAATTTGTAGAATTTATAATTTTTTAAATGTTTAGCAACAACTTGTTTTGGTTCCCACAAAATATAAGTGGATCATTGTTGATACTGCAGTATCAAATTGCCTGGAGCAATTCTGTGACTTGAACCATGTTATTAATATGGGGAAATATATCCTAAGTTAACTAACCAGGATTGGAATCACAAGATGGCTTTATAATGTGAGCCTTATAATTCTGACATATTTTGTCTCCTGAAGGATGGCCATCCATCTTTAAAAAATAAAAGATAGAAAGAAATTGCATGGTATGAAAGATCTCATTAAAGCTTATATTATCCATTTTTGTCAGTTCTGGAGCTATTGATATCACTAACTCATGTACTCAATAGGACCCAAATCCTATTTATGCCTCTTATTTCAGAGTTTACACATATATCATATTAAAATCTAATCGTAAAAATATGTGTTGTGCATTTCACGATTCTTTTGCTGATTTTTGCCAATCAAATTTAAATTAAGCACCAATGTCAAAACTAAGTAGACAACTTTTTTTAAACTTTCACCTGCTGTTTGGAAAAAAAAAGTAAAATGCTAAAACCTCCTTGCAAGTGCTATGTAAATAGCAAATGTAAATGCAAATATAAATGAAAAACTAAAGGTAAATGCAGTGATCAATTGTTTAGAAATAGTTCTGGAAAAGAATGTCATGTTAATATGGCATCTTGTTTAAAGCTGGCTGGACCTGAGTATTATGTGGTTAAAATTTCTTGCATGCTAAGATGTTCTGGAAGTCATAGTAAAAAATTGGAACAAGGGCAAGAGTGGGTGAAGGGTCTTAAAGGCAAGGCTTATAAGAAACAATTAAAAGATTTGGGTAACCTTCAGAAAAGATAACCTTCAGAAAAGACAACTGAGAAAAGGTATCACGATGCTCTTCAACTATTCTGAAGAGCTACACATCAGAGAGACAATGAACAAATTCTGATTTTCCGCAGAAGCTAGGATCAGAACCAATGGGGTCAGAACTGGAAGGGTTCTTCTGTGAGATAGCAGGATATGTTGCCACGTGATATGGTAGTCTCTCCTTCACAGGCAGTTTTTGAATAGAAAATGGATGAACATCTCTCAGAAATTATCTAGTTTATCCTTCTCAGTGTATCCTTCTCAGGATGGAGGTTGCACTCGAAGACTTCTAAAGTCATTTCCAACTCTTTGATTATGAAACCACCAAAAACTAAACAACAATGAAAAATAAATCTCCAATAGTGCATTGATTCTTCATTATTCTTCAGCATCCATTATTTCTTGACCATCCTTGATCCTTTTTCTAGGATGGAAACTATAACATTCTCTCTCTTTTTAAATATTCTGGTCTGTATGTGTCCCAGTCTGATTCAAAAAATGTCTGTGTGTGGTGTGCTTAATTTTTTTCAACTATTACGAGAAGCAATAAAAAGCAAGCCTGCATTTTTTTCTCCTTTTTGTATTGCTCTGATCTGCAGAGGATTCTTTTCCAAAATGCAGTGATAAGAAATGACAGGCTCACTGCTAATCATGAATGAAAAAGAGATTCTTTTTAACCAATACAAGCAAAACAGAAAAAAACTCAAGAAATCAAACATATCCAATTGAAAAAGACTAATTAATACATTTATCTATGTGTTTTTGATAGTCTAATTAATTTGCTCAGAAATATCTGTGAAAACTAGTTAAAATGATTTTCAGTTTGAGCAACCCCATTGTTAAAAGCACTGTTCTAATGGAAAGGATTCACTCTAAGAGTAAATTACAGTACAACTCATTCCTGTCATTTCATCCACTGGATTATTTTTAATCATCATTTAAAACTTTATGAATTCAGTGCTATGGCCAGACAACTTAATCTATTTTTGGGAGGGAGGTCCATATCAAGTTGATATAAATTCATATTCTGTCTTTTCTCTTGCACTTCTGGATTATTGTACATGAAAATGTAAAGTAAACTGTATTTTTTTCTACCATCATACTGTATTTTCTGTAACTTCTATTTCTACTAATTCTAAAGTAGGCATTTTGATTAAGGTATTTGTATGTGTATTGTACACTCAAACATACATACCCAAAGAGAACAAGAAAAAGGTTTATTATAAAACATGAAGCAATATGAAATCCAGATTATAAAGTGAAATTTCCTTCTACAAATTAGTCCAGGAGGTAGAGAGTATGACAAATTCTC
The DNA here is from genome assembly GCA_004320025.1 of Laticauda laticaudata. Taxonomy (NCBI): domain Eukaryota; kingdom Metazoa; phylum Chordata; class Lepidosauria; order Squamata; family Elapidae; genus Laticauda; species Laticauda laticaudata. Next base: position 2,904 of record BHFT01054644.1, read on the forward strand.
TCCCTTTACAGACCAAACAATGCACAGTCATTCTTGGGGGTTCTAAAAGAAATGAAGATGATAAACATTTAGAAATTGCTGTAAGTAGAAAGCAAATTCTAATGGGCTATAGAATGTGAATAGAATATAGAATACATAATATAGCTCCATGAATCAGTGGTGGGATTCAATTTTTTTTACTACCAGTTCTGTGTGCGTGGCTTGGTGGGCGTGGCAGGGAAAGGATAGTGTAAAATCTCCAGTCAGAGTTGGTATTTGCCAATTCTCTGAACTACTCAAAATTTCCACTACCAGTTCTCCAGAACTGGTCAGAACCTGCTGAATACCACTCTGCCATGAATGTTCTAAAAGTATCTGCAGTGCTTTGAGGAATCAGCCATAACAATGAAAAATGGAATGTTATCTCCTCCTCCTCCACTACTGATTTTTTAAATTCAACTTTTTCTATCAATATAGATTTTGAAATTAATATTCTCCACTTCCCATCCCTCAAAGAAGAATTAAAAAATCTGAATGCTTTATAATTGCATGTGCCTTTAGTTCTGGAGGAACCTGTCACATCAGTGTGATAGCTCTAAAAAAATGTTACTCCCATTAGAAAGCACATTCTTTTCCTAATTAATTCCTCATTTAAAGGAACCACAGTGATCTAGTGAATATTCAGAAAACCCTTTATGTATACAAGGTAACAATTCATGACTTGTGGGAGAAACCCAATATGCTGTGAAAAACAAAACACAAATGGAAATGAACTTTCTGTTGCATACATAGAATACATACATCAAATTAAAAGAATGCAGATCCAATCCCATTTTGGTAAGCTAAAGGTTATCCATCACAGTGATCACATGAAAAAAATAACATGGGCTCAATTATTTTGAATCTTAAATTCTGATTTCCTAGTTGTCCCTCCAAATAAGGATGTAAGAAACGTATCTGATCAGAATTTCATATGAATTCATATGTAATTCATTTTACAGCTCCAAATATAAATGACTCTAAGACTGTCTTTGACAAACCTCATACTGTTTAGTGTTTTCCACTGTATTCTGAAATTCAACATGTGCATCTTAAATTAGAATATACAATGCTAATTAGGGTACAGTAACTTCCTATAAAAGTCTCTGGAATTAGGAAATATATTAAAATAATGTAGTCAAAAGAAATTTTATATACGCAGTGGCTCAGTGGCTAAGACGCTGAGCTTGTCGATCAGAAAGGTTGGCAGTTCAGTGGTTCAAATCCCTAGCGCCGCATAATGGAGTGAGCTCCTCTTACTTGTCCCAGCTTCTGCCCACCTAGCAGTTCAAAAGCATGTAAAAGTGCAAGTACAAAAATATGGACCACTTTGGTGGGAAGGTAACAGCATTCCGTGTGCCTTTGGCATTTAGTCATGCTGGCCACATGACCACAGAGACATCTTCAAACAGCACTGTCTCTTGGCTTTGTAAAGGAGATGAGCACCGCCCCCTAGAGCCAGAAACTACTGACACATATGTGTGAGGGGAACCTTTACCTTTATATATATATATATATATATTCTTAGTACTTTTTTGCTTCAAATTCAAAAGTTGATACAGAGGCAGGATAAAATAAACTTACAAACAACAAAATGAAGGAACTAAGTAATACCATAAATGATAGAGTATTTCATTCATGGCAAAGTAAGGAAAGCCATCAAGTGTTACATATATCCTGTTCTGATAGCTGTGGAGGAAAGTCTGCAGTGACAGGAAAAATAAAATTTTCCAAGCAGGTAATTCTTCCCTTTATGTGTGACTTGGTCAGATAATTCATTATTCCCAAAGGGCACTGTATGGACTGATTATCTCAGTGCTTTCAAGCTTTCCTTGCTGAAACGATTCTCAGACAATCTCCAGCAATACAAATATATTTGGAATGGGGTGTCCCATTTTACAAAAAAAAAAAAACCCTCTCTTTGAAAGGGCTGATAAAGGAGAGCCCATAATTTCAAAGCATGTTCTCCAGTCTGTGTGGCTGAATGAAGAACCAGAAAGAAAATGAGTTGGGATGTTGAGGTTGCCTTTCTGTGGAAAAAGCCTGGACAGCAAAACAACTGGGCACAAGATTCATAATCTCTATTAAACCATATTTTATTATTTGTTTAAAGGTGTCTCTGGTTGTGATTTTATATATATGTCAGTGTGAACACCACAAAGAATTTTCAAGTTTACCTCTTAAATCCAAAGTACTGAACAGCTTTGCCAGAGTTATTCAACACCTTCCATTTTGGCATTTCAGGAAGATGAGTAGGAATTTTTCAGCTGTAAATCTTGTGCAAGTTTTTTTTAAAGAAACATGTGTCACCTTAAAACTAAATAATTTTATGATCAAATAAACTTTTGAATATCATGGTATACTTCAATGACTTTATAGAGGTTGCCTGTGTAAGTGGAGTATTTTTATATGCATGCAGTTTGAAGTAGGGAGGTGTCAGGGACAAAACAATGTAATTATTTTGGATAATCACCATAAATAAAATAACAGCCAGCTCTCTGTGTGTATATTTCCAGGGAAGTGACCATGTCAGTCTTTTATGTACCTTTTTGCTAATCAAATGTGTATAAAATCCTAGCGGGGAATGGTTAAAAAAAATTGGAGGAGGGGAATGGTGAAAGGAGAGATATGTGGGACAATTGCTCAGTGATCAAATATAAAACAGTTACATATGAGACATTTTTCCACCAAATAATTAATTTATATGTACTGTGAAAAGATATCCTTGGCTTATTTTAAATCCACGAGAAACTGAGTTGAATTTTTAATGAATTTCAGTTAAGCTACTTCATTATATAATCAATCTTCATTGTTTCTCTCCTAAAATCTTTTGCCCTTCAATTCAAAAGCAAAATGCCCTTGGGAACAGAATAATTCTTATGGCTTGGGATTATACTTCGTATATATTGGCGTGTGAATATATTCCCAGGAGGAAACTTTGGCTGGGAAGAAAGAGAGATTAAATGTGTATCATATTCTATGGCTTAATTTTATATGCCTCCAATGTAAATCAAGGTTACTGTAGATTGTTCCTCTTGCATATCTTACTTATCTTACTAAGTCAATGCAAATCTTCAAGAGCGGTAGAAATGAAAACATTAACTTACTCTGAAGAACTGTAACAATGTAACATTATTCAGGGATGAATGTAATGCCATAGAAAAGAGAGAGAGAAAGACAAAAAAAAGTAACTTTAAGAGATATTCAAATAAAGCAACTTTTATGTTTAACAAAATACCATATTTTGGAAATCTCCATTTGCATTAATAACCAAATAGATTTTAATGATATTTTAACTGGAAAATTAAAACTGTTTACTGAATTAATGTTAAGACGATTGTCTAAATAAGGGTTATAAAACAAATCACAGCCTGAACTGCTAACTTTGGTGCATTAAAGCTGTACTGATTCAAAAGAATACTGCCTTAAAAAAAAATTAATGAGACATGGAGGCATAAAAATAATGCACTGTTTTACAAACCACTACAGCATTCTATGAATAAAAGCTTCCCATGCTTTATGGCAACTTTATAGATACTCGGAAGGCATCTCTAAATTGTAGCAACGTTTCAGCAGAATCTCATCTGCCATCCTCAGGCTTCTGTATTGAGTTTGTTGTGTTGAGTTTGTATTGAGTTTGTTGCTATAACTTTAAAAGCACTACAATGATGTGGGATAATGACGAAGGAAGCTGAAGAGCATACATGTAAGTACCACGAAAACTTAAACACACACACACACACACACACACACACATATACATACATATATATATATATATATATATNAACTTAAAAAAACAAATATATATATATGTGTGTGTGTGTGTGTGTGTGTGTGTGTATAATACAAAGCACTGAAGAAAAAGATGAAGTGAGAGTACTGTAGTGAGGTTTCTTTTTAAAAGAAAAAAGAAAAGAAAAAAAGCCATTCATGTGCTGTGGTTTATGGTAGACATTTGATTAATCATCCTTCTCTGAATGAAAAACCTCAATCTGAAACTGTATGCATTCTGAATAATTATCCCAGATTCCCAATATCAGATTCTGAAGATTTATTAATTTTTCATAGGAGAAAGATAACTTACATTTACCAAATGTGCTACATACAGTGGCAGAATATAAGATTTCTCCTTCTTTCTGTGTGGGAGGAAGTCACAGAAATTCAGAGAGGCTGAGTAATTCCTCATTGTTAAAACTGCGCTGTGCCTCACCCTAACAAACACAGGCACACAAAAGATGCAAAAGAAACAAAACAAAACCCCAGCACATTTTCCTTACCTTTGAATGCTTGAACAGAACAATCTCGTGCATTTTTACTCAGAAGTTGGTTGCAGGGGGTTTCCGTGAGATTTACTCCATAGTCACTATGCACTGGATAAATAATTATAAAGGCCCTTTTTTTGTATATTTGGTGAGCTTTTATCTATAACGTTTTCTTTATTTATTTGCTGTAACTGTTTGGGATTCCTTGACTTAACGACCACAATGGAGCCCAAAATTTCCATTGCTAAAAGAGAGAGGCAGTTCAGTGACTTTTTTCCTATTTTACGACCTTTCTGGCTGAAGTTGTGCAGCAGTTGTTAGATTGTTAAGTTAGTAGCATGGTTGTGATGTGAATCTGGTCCCGCCCCACAGTGACTCCTCGTCAGATGGTCACAAAAGGGGATCAGGTCACACACACACACACACACATGGGACACTGCAACCGTCATAAATATGAGTCAGCCAAGCATCTGAATTTTGTTCACGGAGATGCTGCAACTGTGATTAAGTGTAAAAAATGGTCTCTACTTGTTTTCTTCCTTTCTGTGAAGACCAAAACATGGATTCTTTCTCATTTTCCTCAAGGGCATCTCTTTTACATGCTTCATGGGGGTAGGGTCAGAACCTGTGGCCTCTGGGCGAGGTTGAACATGACTTGCAACCTTAACAGGGCTGTTTGAAGAGGAGAGGAAATTTAGCAAAGCAGGGGCCTAATAGAACCTGCCTTGATGCCATGCACAACACAACGTCACACGAATTCTGCCAAGTATGTTGTTTGTGTTGTTGTGCATTGAGGTGTGGCATGTACGGCGTCCAATCTTCAATAGGCTGACTATGTTTGGCCATTTTTGGGAAGGAACATATGCTTCCCTTTCTTACTTTATAATAATACCCCCGGGACAGAAGGTCTACCAAAAATATAGGTTTTCCGTGTTGTAGGAGAGCCTGCCAGACAGAAAAGTTTAGTCTCCCTACTGTATCTGAAGCATCCAACGGCTTCAGTGAAGACGATAGCCAAACTTTGGTCAAAAGCTTCAAAAGTTCAGCCCACTGAAGTTTAATAGGTGGTTCCACTTGGTTTACTTTTAATTGAGTTGGTAACAGAGTTTAGTTTGGCAGTGTCTTGAATGGGTTTCAAATCAACTCTTAGAGCAGAGTTTGTTGTGGTTCGCTGGCAACCTGTGCAGACAGCAGTGGATTTGGACAGTGGGGAAGAACAGGGACCAGTCCAGGAATCTGGGAAGGACTCGGACGAGGGTCCTGAATCTGATGCAGGATGGGGCCAGGACCATCAGGGAGTTGTGTGCTGACTCCGGAGCCTCCAGAATCTGACAGCAGTGAGGCAGAGGAGCAAGGGGAGCCTGTTCCCAGTGCACGTATGTGCAGAGCTGCTAGAAGTCGAAAGCAGCTAAGACAAAAGGCGCGACTCGGGAGTAAGGCTGGGAGGTGATTGCCCCTCCCATAAGGTATAAAGGAAGTGCAAAGGTAAGAAAATTTTTGCAGGAAGCAACATCGTTTGTTCTGATCAGTTTAGACTCTGAAAGCTTTGTGGTGAATTTGTTCTCTGGTTTGGTTTTGGAAAGACTAATTGGGCCTTTAGTCATTGACAGCACTTCAAGTCAGTTAAGGTGTGTTCTTATCAGACGTCTCTGGAAGAACTTTGGCAGATGTCCCTGGGACTAATAATAACCGGTTGAGACTCATTCTGGGCTGTGAATGATGATCAACTAGAATAAAAGAGTTTTGGATTTTATGAGTGTTTGTTGGTGTCTCAGGAAGCCATGGACAGAACAGAGCTCTCCAAACTTGGCAACTTTAAGACTTGTGGACTTCATCTCCCAGAATTCCTCAGCCAGCTATACTGTGCTGGATGAGGAATTCTGGGAGTTGAAGTCCACAAGTCTTAAAGTTGCCAAGTTTGGGGACCTTTGTCTTAGAGCAAGGTGGAACTACACAGGGTATCATCCTGGCTACAGTTCACCCTCTGCAATTTTCAATGGGGAATTTGAAGTGTTAGTAAGAGCATCAAAATCCCTCTTGGTGCCTGTGTCTGTAAACAGGTATTAACAGATGTTTCCTTGAGAAGACCAGGAGCCACTTTGGGAATTATGTGAAGACAGGGAAGGCGCTTGGTTGAACTTCAAGGTGGTCCCAAGGGCTGATGAGCCAATGAAAAGATTTTGTTAGCAAAATTCAGAATATAGGTAGTCCTCGGCTTGTGACCATAATGGAGCCCAAAATGTCAGTCGCTGAGTGAGAGATATGGGGTGAGTGAGTTTTGCCCCATGTTATGAGTTTTCTTGCCATAGTTGGACAGGGGGGTTGGACTATATGACCTACAAGGTCCCTTCCAACTCTGATTATCTGTTATCTGTTAAGTTATTAAGGGAATCACTGCAGTTGTTGAGTTGGGGACACAGTTGTTAAATGAATCTGGCTTCCCCATTGACTTTGCTTGCTCGCAAAACGTGACCCTGGGACATGCGACCATCATAAATAGGAACCAGCTGCCAAGCAGCTGAATTTTGATCAGGTGACCTTGTGAAATGCTGCAACAGTCATAAGTGTGAAAAATGATCACAACTCACTTTTTTCAGTGCTGTCATAAGTTGGAATGGTCTCTAAATGATCTCTTGTAAGTTGAGGAGTATCTGTATACATATAACTCACCTAACTGGAAAAGGAGTTCACCCTAAAGGATCATAATAATTTTGGATGGGCCGGGAAATTATGGATGTTCAAGGGTGAATGACAGAAACTTGATTTTAATGCAATTATTTATGTGATTAAGAAAGAGCGTTTTTTTCCTTCTTCTTCAATATTTCTCCAGAAAGTTTTAATTTAAAGACTTCCAAATTGGTTTGAATGCTGATTCTGTGGTTGGAGTTTCTGTTGTATCCTGTGTGTCATATTGGTTATGGAATTGCTGCTACGAGTTTGAACGCTGCTGAAAGTCTAACCTTTGGATTTCCACTAATAAATGTCAAGCTTTATTGATCAAATTGGCCTGAAATTGTATCTGTCTTCTAAATGCCCATCGGTCAAGTACAGATCTAAGGGATTAATTTTTCAGAATATCTCAAGGCTTGTGGACATTGAGAATCATCGTAGCTTCCTTTATTTATGCTATTATTGTATTTAAACCTCAGGAGGATGAGTTTCTGAAGCAGACCAGAGCATGGACAGGGAAGAAATACCAACTTAATACCAACTTAAAGTAATTTGCTTGAATTATGCTCCTGCAGAAGGCTACAGATGAAAACACTGTACATGTCACTAATTTACTGAAGCCTTATCTTTTGGGGACAGCTGACAGCCCGGGTTCCAGACCCGAACTCCCTTTCCTTGCTCCACCTCCTGCCCATGGAGCAGTTTGAAAGCACGCAGATGCGAGTAGATAAATAGGCACCACTTCGGTGGGAAGGTAAAAGCCTTGACTTCTAGTCATGCTGGCTACATGACCACAGAAAATGTTTTCAGACAACGCTGGGCCAAGAAACAGAGGTGAACACTACTCTTCTGACCTAGCTCCCCAGACATGATGAACCCTCTGATGTGAACTCAAAAGATTCCTTTATTAGGAGCTCTGGCAAAATAGCTTCAACGCAAGCGAACAAGGCCAGCCGGCTGGGAGATAAATAGTTGTCTGCCACACCTATCCATCTCCACCCACTGCCTTTTATCCCCAGAGCTAGGGTGGGGCCTTGCTAGCAGTAGTGGCTCTTCCGTCCCAAGGACCAGCTCATAGATTTCCACTGCTCTCCTCTCCTCTGCCTTCTGCTGATCCATGCATCAGGCCCTGGACCCAGATGTTCCTCCTCTTCCTTATCAGCCACCTCCAGACCTGGGGGCTGTTGACTCTCCATCTGAGGGCTGATGGACAGCCCAGACTCCACCTCTGTCTCTCTGCCAGCTCTATTCCCTCTTCTGCCTCAGAGCTCCTAGGTTGCCCTGATGCTGGCCCTGACTCCTCCTCCTCCTATTCGGCTGTTGGAGGGGCTGACAGCCAACAGGCTACAACAACTACCTCCTAGAGTTGGACATGACTGGTCAGGGGAAAGCTTTTCCTTTTCCCTGGAGATTTAGCAGCACACCTCAGAGAATGGGATGTAGTTTATTAACCAGCTAATTTGATGCAACACCGTTATTGTCATAGCCCAGTTTCAAGACCATCTTTCTCTTGCAACAGATTCCCCAAGAACAGAAGTGTAACAAACTAGACAAAATGTGTCTTTGCTGCAGTTTTCTACTATGTCGTAGCTGAGCTGGAAATAACGCAACTTGGTTGTCCTTCTCTGCATGCAAGGTGATTGAATAAACCTGAGGAATTGTTTATTTTTTTTCTTTTCCAGAAAGAAAACAGACATGCTGGAAAAACTTTTCTGATTTTATTATGGACGTCTGTAATACTGCCATGAAAACCGTCTGTTGCACAGAATGTGACTATGATATACAACATAGAAATGCAGTCTAAATTACAACAAGGAATTTACCAAAAAAAGGTCTCTTGTTAGAAAGAAAGCCACCTAACATGGCAGTTTTATCATCCTTTCTCCCTCCCCCCTCTGAGGTCAACAGACTGGTGCTATATGATTCGTAGCTACTTCTACATCCCCTAGAACAGTTATTCTCAGAAGGCTTCTAATGTTGCTCCAAACAGAACAACACGGTAAGACTGTACAGTCCTTAAAATAATTTATTAACACGGTTTCTAGAAAAGAAATGCTAGTCCTTTTAAAAGGTTCACTTTTTTATCCCAGGGTGCACAAGAAATGTGCTTTTCTCTCTAACCATCTAAGAATACAAAAGCCGGCTGAAGGACTATAAGGAGGATGTGGTGGAGTCCACAACTTCTCTTCCATTGCAGACTGTGGGAACGTAGACATTTGCAGAGGCTGGAAGAGAGGGGGGGAAACAGGACTTTAGATGCTAGAGATGACCACCAACAAGCTTCAAATTTTTTCAGGATCACAGGAGGATGTTTTCGAACCGAAGGAATCCTCCACGCATAAATATTTTAAAAGGCGCTTTGATCGCATGGTTAGTGATATGATTTTGATTTGGTTGACTTTACGTCCTACTCCTTGGAAATCTGGGTGTCAGTGCTGAAATGATAACTAAGAATAGAAACCAGGAGATGGCGAATTTTAGTCCTGCCTTAGGCATGAAAGCCAGCTTGGTGACTTTGGGCCAATCACCAAGAGGTTGTGAGTTCTAGTCCCACCTTAAGGATGGAAGCTGGCTGGGTGATTTTAGGCCAATCACTAGGAGACAGTGAGTTCTAGTCCCGCCTTGGGCATGAAAGCCGGCTGGGTGACTTTGGGCCAATCATCAGGAGATTGTGAATTCTAGTCCTACCTTAAGGATGGAAGCTGGCTGGATGACTTTGGGCCAGTTGCTCATTCTCAGCTCAACTCACCTCACAGGATGTTAGTGTGGGCAAATAGAAGGAGGAAGACGCATTTGTTCACTGCCTTAAGTTATTTGTAAAAATAGTAAAGGTGAGATACAAATAAATACATATTTGTGATATTTTGCTCTGGCCATAAGCTTCTATGGCTTTCTGGGACAGTGACAGAGAGTATCAGTGCTCAAATGAAGAGAACAAAGTCTTTCTTGTCAAAAAAGAGAAGGCTTGAGCAACTTTATTGAATTACCTTGGGAATAACTGGTTCCTGTCCCACTGACGCTGAACCTGTTGAGGTGCAGCCTGTGAGTGACCACATTCTTCTGCGGTTGGAAAAGAACGATGTGCACTTTGGGGGCAAACAAGCAGCCCAGGACAACGAAGCCACTCAGGCTGACGGAAATGCACATGGTTGTGGTCTGCACCTACACGGAGGGGAAAGAAAATAACGATATTGCAGAATTAGAGATGTCAGCAAGGGAGGGGCATGGATTCTTATGCCAGATGTTGCCAATAAAAGAATGAAAGATGGACATTCTGTATCCAAGGTAGCCTTCTACTTGTGTTTAGGTGACAAATCCTCTCAACTGTAGCCTATGAGGTGGGAGGGGTCAATTTGCCTTGGCCAACTCGCCAACAAGACAACTTGCTGCAGGACAAAAGCGACATGAAGATCGAAGAAATTGGTGGAATAGAATCATTAAAGAAAGGATGCAAAAGGAAGGACAAATGAAATGTGAATGACAAAAAATAAAATTATTTTTAAAAATATTTTAAATCATTAAATAAAATTGAATTGAATTATTCTGCAGTGAATTGGCCACAGTGAGTTGTTCAATGGAGAGTTGGCCAGGGTGAATTGGCAACAATGAGTTGACTATGGCAAGTTGGCCATGGTGAATTGTCCGATTCCGGGTGAAGATTTGATAGTCCTACCTGTCTCTCTTCGTTTGGGACCTTAATATCCAGAGGTTTGTGCCAAAAACCAAGGGGGATTGTAAGTCTGACAGTTGCTGCCCAATAAAGCTGTAACCATTGCTAGTCTTTGGTGTCTACATAAATTGTGGTTGGATGTCATGATTGCCCGTGACTAGCCCCAGATTACATCAATAATCTAGAGCAATAGAGCAGTTGTGGTCTCACTTCTGAAGTCTATCATAGGGTTGAGTTATGGCTCACTACTTTCTTGTTGGCCCTTCTTTCAGATTATGGTAGACTGATATTATGGGTGAGGTCTAAGTAGAGGACCAACAGAATTTCAGAGAAACCAGGATCTTGGTGAGCGGAAGCATCTTCTTACTGGTGTGAATGGGACTCAGAATGTGGATGAATGATGTGCATTCTTGACTTCATGTGTTTGGGTCAATGGGTGGATATTGGGGTTCTGCAAGGCTTTCCCATATCAAATCTATGCAGTGAAACTTTGATTAGTGGAAACCCCTCAAATCAATTCAGTGAAACAGTTCATCAAATCACTTCAACTCAATGAAGTGAACTAAATTCCGGATTCATTTTCAGTGTTTAGAGTGGATATGCAGAGAACTAATTTTCCAAACTGAAAAACAATGAACCAAAGAGTTAAACAATTCGATCTGTAGTATTGAATCAATGTTAATATAATTGGAATGGATCCATACATTTCCAGCACAGCCAGGTTAAGTCTATCTTCATCTACAGATGAAGGGAGCCCTGGTGGTGTAGTGCTTAGAAGGCAGCATTGCAGGCTAAACTCTGCTGACTGCCAGGAGTTCGATCCTGACCACCTCAAGGCTGACTCAGCCTTCCATCCTTCCGAGGTGACTAAAATGAGGATCCAGATTGTTGGGGCAAGAGGCTGACTCTGTAAACCATTCAGAGAGGGCTGTAAAAGCACTGTACAGCAGTATATAAGTGCAATTGCTATTGCTGTGCACTGGGTGACTTTGATCAGTCTTTGTCTTCATAGGACTTTGGAAAGAGGGAGTTTGCAGACATGACCTTGAGCTCCTGAGGAAATGGTGGGATATGAATCTAATGAATGAAGCAATTGAAATGAAAGTCTAAAATAGAAAGGGAAAAACTTTGCTACTCATGCTTCAGTTCAGTTTCTCCCCCTGGCCAAATTCCTGACTCTACCCACCTCAAGGACACAACCTCTAATAATTTTTGCTGGATGGTGGCATTTCTATTCCACATGTCTGTGTTCTTTGCCCTAACATTGCTGAAAATCTCTATCTGCCATAGACTATATTCACTTCAGTTATTCATTTAGCCCTGGGCTGACTTTTGAAAGCTTTCACAATATGGAAGGAAGGAAGGGAGAGAGGGAAGGAAGGAAGAAAGGAAGGAAGGCAGGAAGGAAGAAAGGGAAAGAAGGAATGTGTTTCTAACAATGGGTTAGGATTTGGCTGAAATGACAGCGGATGCCTTACCCTATAGTCACTTGATGTCACATAAAAGATCGGCAGGAATGCCAGCCAGATAATACAGGTTGTGTACATGGTGAATCCGATAAATTTGGCTTCATTAAAATTCTCCGGGCACTTCCTTGTTTTGAAGGCATACACAGTGCATAAGAGGACGAGGATCACGTCGTATGTCAAAGAGATGAGCATGCTGGCATCTTTCACATTGCATTTCAAGATGACTGTCTGCCTCTTCTCCAGAAGGGTGTGTCGGCGAGTGCCCGGAGCTTCCAAAATCAGCCACACGGACACCAACACAATCTGCACCATGATGAGACTCAGGCAGATGAGGACTTGAGAGCGGGGACTGATGAATTTTGGCCTCTGCGCCCCATTCTTCACCCCATTAAATATCCTGGCGATGCAGTTCGTTTTGGTCAGGAGGGCCGAGTAGCAAACGGCAAAGGAAGTGCCCAGGCCCAAACGACGCAAGGTGCATATGGCTGGAGAAGGCTTGGCGATGAAGAAGAAAGTCATGCTGTAGGAGAGGAAGACTCCAAAAAGAAGGATGTAGCACAACTCACGGCTGGAGGCCTTCACCAAAGGTGTGTTGTTGTGCTTGACAAAAACTCCCACCACTAAGAAAGTACAAATGAAGCCTAAGCATGCGATAGTCACTGGCCCGATGGACCAGGCATCTTCCCACTTGATGTAATCTTCAGGTAGATCATAACAGCTGGTCAGATACAGACTGGGCCACCGTCCTGGGCCACAGTCCCTGCAGGTGAATTCATCAGCCAGATACTCAAAGGGTTCACAGGGAATGCAGATCCAGCAACAGACATCTCCGGGTTGCATATTCTTCATCTCGTTGGGCGCACAGGGGTCGCTACACTGGGCCACAGGGACCAGTCCTCTGGACCAGTGAATGGCATTGACCTCTAGGGTCAATGTTTCAGCCCACTGTCCCACTTTCAGGTAGGAGTATCGGCCTCCAGCTTGCTGGAAGTTGAAAACATTATATCGGCCGATCCCGTCACCATAGGTATCAAATTTAACAAGGTTGTCCGCAGACTTGGAAGAATGGAAGGGAGCTGTGGAAATAGGAAGGAAATAAGGTTTTCATATTACATTCATATGTTCTTGTATTGTTGTGCCTTTTGCATCGAGTGACAAACCAAATACGTTAGAAGGAAAAAGGCCCTGATCTAGCTAACAACTTTCTGGGACAATGTAAGATGAATCCATTCTTGGTAATCACATATAAAACAGCACAACAGCTTTTGTTCCGGATGAATCAAAACTCAACAAATTAATCTTGATGGACTTGAAAGCAATTCAATGGATCAAAAAGACTCATTTATAATTAGGGTAGGCTTTAGTCAATTTATCTCACTGAAATTTCTTTTTTAATTTTTCTAAGCATTCCCATTGCAGAAATGATCTGCTTGAAGACTCCTGGCACCTCCAAACTTATACAGTTATAAAATGTGTAGATATCACATGTGACTTGAAATTTCAAAGAGTTTTGCATCCAACCCCAGGATTCTGCAGTCATGGAAAAACCATCAGTCTCTTTCCTTGGAAGCTGCTGCTTCAGAATTCCCAGCATCAACCGGCCTTCAAAACAGACCTTCTAAGTTATTGGTGCTTAATCAATTATCAAATACATTGAATACTGAGAGGCTGTTATCAATATGGGAGCTGGGAGGCTTGGAAGGGTTGGAGAAGGACCTAAATCCCATCTTATTTCACTACTGCGAGCCCACTGTGATGATTAAACATTGGAATTCATTGTTCTTCTGCGTCTTACTTTCCTACTAAAGCTGTTCCCTCAAACCCAGAAACACAGAGGACAATTAAACGTCAAAGGTTAAAGGTTCCCCTCCTTGCACATCCGTGCTGGTTGTTTCTGTCTCTAGGGGGTGGTGCTCATCTCCGTCACAAAGCTGAAGAGTCAGCGCTGTCCGAAGATGTCTCCGTGGTCATGTGGCCAGCATGACTAAATGCCTTCGAAGGTGCATGGAACGCTGTTACCTTCCCACCAAAGGGGTCCCTATTTTTCTACTTGCATTTTGTACATGCTTTCGAACTGTTAAGTTGGCAGAAGCTGCTGGGACAAGAAATGGGAGCTCACTCTGTTACGCAGTGCTGGGGATTCGAACCATTGAACTGCCGACCTTTCTGATCGATAAGCTCAGTGTCTTAGCCGCTGAGCCACTGCGTCCCTTTTAATTACGATTATGAATTACAATTACAAATGTACAATTCCTAAATATGAATGGCTTCCCTTGCACCCAGTAAGTAAAACTGATTATGAGATTTAGGAGACCCAATATGTTTCATGAAACTAGAGAGAAATATTAAACATTTCTAGCATCATTTTGTTTTATTTCTGGCTTCCAAGCCTGGTCTTCATTCATCTCAATGGTTCTGTTTAGCCACAATCTCCCCAAGATCCAAAACCTGGTCCAAAACCTGACTCTTTTGGCCAAAGATTTTGCTAGATTCACAATAACAGACATGATGGCTTCATTAAAATTAATCCCTGAAGAAGCAAGCAAGTAGGATAATCAGTGTGGGCACCATGAAGCCCATCTGAGAAGAATCAAGCTTTGGGAATTGTGGGTCCATCTAAAGAAAGTGAGATGACTTTTAGTAAACAGATCAGGGAGTCACCATGTTTTGGAGAATTCAAACTAGATTATGAGCTCATAAACACATTGCATCTTCAGACTGGAAGGAACACTGAGGCCACTGCCTTCAACTCCCATGCAGGACTTCAATTTGAAAGATAATTGACAGATGTTGTAGCTCAGAGGTCTCCAAACTTGGCGACTTTATGACTTTAAGGCTATGCTGGCTGGAGAATACTGGGAGTTAAGTCCACAAGTCTTAAAGTTGCCAAGTTTGGGGACCCCTGTTGTAGCTGTTGAGCTGCTCCCTGAGTACACCTAAAAGAGGGGAACTTATTGCTCTTAACAAAGGACAGTTTTTCCAATGTTCAACCAAAACCTAATTTCAGCTTATTCTTTCAGGTCCCCTGCCCCGAAATGATGGTTTTCTTTTTTATGGGTTAAACAGTTGAAAAGGAATAATCCCTTCTTCTTGCATTGATATACTTAACAATTGACATGCTTGTCTTTAAATAAATTCTTTTGTAACCAAGATTGTGGCTTTTGGGTCAGAAATCTCAACGGATCTAAAAGTTCCTTCTCCCTTGATTTGTGCAGAATTGCAATCTCTGCTATTCTCTCTCTCTCTTTTGTTCCCCCTCTCTCTTTCTTTTCTCTGTCTCTCTCTCTCTTTCTCTCTTGATCCCTCTCTCTCTCCCTCTCCCTCCCTCTCTCTCTCTCTCATTTTCTCTCATTCTCTTTCTCTCTTGTTTTCTCTCATTTTCCCTCCCCTCCCTCTCCCCCTTGTGTTTGTATGTATGTGTGTGCATATATGCTGGAGACAAAGAACCTCCTTTTCCTAGAACTGAACACAAAATAAATTCCCAAGAAAGTGCACAGCAGCTGACATGCTTTCTGAAATTCATCTGTACCCTTTCCAGAAATGTAATCCAGCCTCTCCAATCCCTTCAAAAGGCCTGCTGGATAATCCTGAAGGGAATTCTTAAAAATCATTTTCTGTATTCCCGGTAGCTCCCGTTTCCATAGTTATAGGAAGAGTCTGGGATCTTGCACCCACCAAAATTTGGCAAGCTCCTCCCCCCAAGGCCACAACAAACATCATAATGTCGTGTCAATCTCAGCGACACCGACACAATTAAGGAGAGGTGTTGTTTTGAGTTTCACCCGAAGAAAAGGATTTTGGATGGACTACTTCTGGCCTTTTCCCATCAGAGTGTGATCATGATGACAATAACGCAAGACCCCAGACAATTGAACAAGTTGCCAACTGCAGGGTTGACGGTGGATGCTATTTGGAGTTTCAGGGGAGGCTGTGACTTTCCAAGGTTGTTCCTGTCACAATCTATCATCCCTTCCTCTTCTCATTAACTGCCTGCCTCTGGTTCTGTGTGTGATAGCAATTTGTAGTGGCTCATCATTAGAGGAGCTACTTCATTACCCTCGCCACCTGGTTTTATTTCATAGTGCAGCCATTATGTAAATAGAGACATCATGACCACAAAGCCTTCAGAAAGGAACATGGTCTTAAATGATGATTAGAGCGGAAGAAGGTTGCTTCGAGGGAAGCGTCTACAGGATTCGGTCCACAGCATCAGGATGATGATGATGAGCCTCACTTTAAGGCTGACCCCTTTCCTCCTCCCACTAGAAAGGAAGACTACTCATCTTCTCAATCATGCCCAGATGGAACCAAACCTGGAGCTTCTTCTCCTCTGTGTAAATATCTGTGTGCAGGGTGTCCATGTCAACTCATAAAACATTCTTATGCCTGTTTTGAAGTTGCCATGAACAAGGGAGAGAGGAATCTGAAGGAGCAATATGGCAGTTTAAAACCAGAAGTACATTCCATGCTTATCTTACAAAGACTGTAGCTAGGCTACTGGATCTTCTGCCCACGAAAATCCTTCATTGGAGAATGTGATATGGATGACACCCAGCCCGTGAAGGTGCTTTATTGGAGGTTCATGATTTAATTAGGGCAATCGCCGGAACCCTGACAGCCCACATGTTTCAGTGTGGTGGCCACAATGGTGTAGTCAAAGCGCTGCCAGTTTTTTATGTGGGGTAGGTTGTGTGATGATCTTCTTTACAATTATCATGATTTATTACCCCAATTAGCAGATTCCATTATGGTCATAAGCGAAAGACATCCTGTAGTGAAGTTAAGGAGCAATATGGGTGTCTTAGGACCTATAATGATTAAGGACGTCATTTCATTGCTGAGATTCTCCACCCTCAATGGCTCTTGACCCATCTTTGTGGGAAGCACAGCCCTTGACCTCCTGGATGTCTCTGGGCAGGTCAAGAGCTGTGCTTCCCACAGGGCTGCAGATGTACACAAAGCAAAGTCTGCTTTGAGGAGTGGAGATCAACCTGGTGGTCAACTTTCTGCTTTAAAAATACGTCCTCCAAGCATAAAGGAAAGCAGGTGAGGACAACAATATCACAACTGGAAGGGGAGAACCAAGATTGTGTGGTCAAGGTGACCATATATGCTTGAAACCCAGGAATTGTTTGACTTTCAATCCAGCAGTGTCTCTCCTTTCATCGACAGAGGATTTAAAAGCAGGAAACAACGCTCCAGACATTAATCGAGCTAATTGTTAATCCTCAAGGTCCAGTGTCCTTGCTAATGACTCTGCAGAGTCTGGGCCCACACTTGTAAGCATGAAATAAAAAGGATCCCCTGCCTTAAGGAAACCAATTCTTAAGGATCAGGTTCCTTTGAAGCAGCATCTTTGCAGAAGTTTGGTAGAAAAGACGGGCAGCTTTAATAGAGCAGAATGATGCTCATTGGTGCCCAAAGATTTCTTTCAAATCAGCTTCAAAGTCTGGACTTTTGAGCCACCATGGCACAGTGGTTAGAGTGTGGTACTGCAGGCTGCTTCTACTGACTGCCGGCTGCCTGCAATTTGGCAGTTTGAATCTCACCAGGCTCAAGGTTGACTCAGCTTTCTGTCCTTCCGAGGTGGGTAAAATGAGGATCCAGATTGTTGGGGGAAAGAGGCTGACACTGTACTCCGCTTAGAGAGGGATTAAGTAAGTCTAAGTCCTTCCTTCCTTCCTTCCTTCCTTCCTTCCTTCCTTCCTTCCTTCCTTCCTTCCTTCCTTCCTTCCTTCCTTCCGTCCATGCATGGTGGCACAGTAGTTAGAATTCAGGATTATAGGCTGACTCTGCCCACAGCCAGGAGTTTGATCCTGACTGGCTCAAGGTTGACTCAGCCTCCTGTCTTTCCGAGGTGGGTAAAATGAGGACCCAGATTGTTCAGGGCAACAGGTTAACTCGGCAAATTGCTTAGAGAGGGCTGTAAAAGCTCTATGAAGTGGTATATAAGTCTAAGGGCTATGGGTATGTTTCCCTGATAATTTCTTCACATAGAAGTCTTTGTTTGGGATCCTTTTGGGGAAAGGCATGGAAAAAGAAAAAGTGTCCAGCAATGCTACTCAGATTTTTCCTACTCCATTCGAAGCCTCCTCTCCCATTTATTAAAATGAGAGATATACTCAGAGCCTTGCTTGTGAATTTACACTCCTCCTTTTGAATAAATGTAGACGGGGCTCCCAAGGACATTCCACGGGGGCTCCAAAAAAGCCAAGAGGTCAGCCACCAATATACAATAGAAGTACGTGTTCACAGGGGCAGAGCTTCAACCGGGCAATCAAAGCTGTCCTTGTGAGTGTAAAACTGTCCTTGCTTTGCAAAGGCCTCTCCCCCAATCAGCGCAGATCTGCCCATGAGGTGTGCTGTCCGTAAATTAGGTCACGTCCAACTTTTGAAGGATTTATGACACTGAGGTGGGAAGAGCCTCCTGAATTCTTACCATTTGCTGACCCACATTTTAAGCCATTGATTCTATTGGGTGTATATGTTACATGTATGCAAATTGCAACACACATCATGCATTTTATATAAATATGTTCGTAGGGAAGAGAAGGACCAGGGGAGACAGGAGAGCAATCTTCCAAGATCTGAGGGGCTGCAACAGAGAGGAAGAGGGGGGTCAAGCTATTCTCCAAGGCACCCGAAGGCCAGACAAGGAATAATGGATGGAAACTGAACAAGGAGAGATTCAGCCTGGAAAGAAGGAGAAATTTTCTGACAGTGAGAACAATCAACCAACGGAATAGAAGTTGCCTTCAGAAGTTGTGGGAGCTTCAACACTGGAGGCTTTCAATAAGAGTGGACTGCCCTATGTCAGAAATGGTGTAGGGTCTCCTGCTCAGGCAGGAGGGGTTGGACTGGATGACCCTACAAGGTCCCTTCCAACCCTGTTAATCTGTTTGTGTGAGAGAATGTATTCCATATCGAACACTGCATTCAAGTCGATTTCCTCAAGTAATTTTTTTTGCTGTGATTGTGAGGAGGGGGAGACCATTATGGTTAAAGAAGGCGAAAGAAGAACCATTATCCAACCGTGTTTTGGGAAAGAAATTCATCCTGTTTGAGTCCTAATTCCCAAGTTCCCCTCTGAGGGGAAGCACCGATGCCTTGGGGTTGATAAGAGTCATTTAATTTAAAGTTATTTGTGCTGGGAAACAGATTGCCCACAAAGCAGCCAGCATTGCAGGCTAATTTATACAAGCAATCACATTCTAATTACAAAGGAAATGAAAAGCCCAACGTTTCCCAACCACTTGGCTCCCCCTCTGGGCCTTTGAAAGGTGATTCTTAGCAGCGGCTTCTCACACAGCCCACTGAAGGGGACGGGATCCTAAAAGGGCAGCGGGGTGAGCAGGCCAGTGTCAGGGAGAAAAACACTGGTTTCCCCTGGAATTGATGGCCTTGTCAAAGTTGCTGTGGCGCCCGAAGACGCCCGAGATTTAAGAAGGCTGAGTGGCCTTTCACTGGGCTTCTCCTCTAGAACTCAAAGGGAAACCACGATTCATGGCTTAGGGGCTACGTCTGGCAGGGAGCTTGCCCAATGCTGTCGGCGAATATACTTGGCCCTGTTTTAAATGTGGGTCAGCTTGGTGCTCTGACCTAATACTACCTACTTCGACCTATGACCACCATTGAGTGCAACATTTCTGTTGCTAAGTGAGGCATTTGTTAAATGAGTTTGTCCCATTTGATGACCGTTCTCGCCACCATTGTTAAGTGAATCACTGCAGTTGTTAAATCAGCAATCCAGTTGTTAAATGAATCTGGCTTCCCCCGTTGACTTCAGATGGTCGCAAAAGGGGTTCACGTGACCCTGGAACACTACGACCTTCATAAGTATGAACCAGTTGCCAACTGTATGAATTTTGATCATGTGACCTTGAGGATGCTGCAATGGTCCTAAGTCACTTTATCCAGGGTTGTTGTAACTTTGAACAGTCACTAAATGAACCACTGTAAATCAAGGACTACCTGTATTCACAATTTGCCAGAAAGAGAAGCAGAATCACCATTCCCAACTTTCTCATTTTGCACACAGACATGTGTAGAGGGCTGGCTCAGATGCCGACCTATGCTCCGTGTTGGGCCTTGAACTACCCTGTTTCCCCCAAAATACAACCTACCCTGAAACTAAGTCCTAGCTTGATTTTTTACATGTGTACCCAATATAAGCCCTACCCCCAAAATATGCCCTAAGATCCCGCCCACTGCAGAGGTGATGGGTAAAAATTAAGCCAGGGTGGGGATGGTGGGATGGAACTTCCCTACTACTTACCTTTGGACAGGTGTAGCCAGGCCTCACACACCCCGACACCTGCCTTGCCAGCCCATTTCTTCTGCAGTCAGCAAGGCTGGCAAGGCTTTCCTGAAGGTCTCTGGAGCTCAGAACAAAGCTCTGGATCGATCCTGAGCTTTCTTATTGGCTGCAGAGGCCTTCAGGGAAACCTTGCCGGCTGCAGAATAAGAAGTTCCTGAAGGCCTCTGACAGAGAAAATGAGGCCAGAGGTGAGGCATGCATGTGAGGTTAGTCAGTGGAGAACATCCCCTGAAAATAAGACCTGGTGCCTTTTTCGGTGGCAAAAAAAAGATATAAGACAGGGCCCTATTTTGGGGGAAACATGGTACATTATTTCTTTAATTTTTTATTTCTCTATAGCAAATGTTGAGTTGGTAACCTAAAACCACATCATTGGAAGCAAACAATAACTTCCGTGCTCAACTTGTGACTTTCCCAAAGGCAACAGAGAAGCAGACACAACTTATTGTCCAACAGGGCTCTTATTAGTAAAAAAAAATTAAATTATTCAATTAAGTTAGGATACCAGTATGTGAGAGAAATGAGTGATGTGTGAAGTCTTCCCTGACCTGCTATGAATGAACGAATGAATGAATGAATGAACAAATGAAACAATTCCAGAAGTACTAATCCTACTTATTCATTGCAGCAAGAGGGCAGCAGAGAACGTAGAGCCTACTCAATGCTGTCCGAAGTAAACGAAACAATATTAATTATTAAAAAAACACAGTATGTTACCATTTAAGTGCCAAGAATGGATAGGAACTGCAAAATGCCTTGATGTGGATTTTATTGCAAGATCCTGAGTTGCAAGGCTTTGGAACTTAATGGATATCCTCATACCAGAACTTTCTCTAAAACCTCCAAACCCATTTTATATCCTTCCCCATATTCCAGTTAAGGAGTAGGACATGAACAGGGCAGCCCTCAAAATACTTGGTAGTTTTTCTCTCTTGCTTGGACTTTCCGAAGAGATTTTCTACTCCATGAAGCTCTTTTTAAGCTGCACATTCAGATAAATCTGGACTATATCTGTCACCAAACACGATTTCCTGACTAATTCATCTTTTTGTCTACGTTCATTCATACATGATAGTTCCAACAGTTTAGGTACATATGTGAAACCTGTCCAACCCAGGGAAGCAGCCGCTATTGTAACTGGCATCTTCTTGAGATGCTTCTGTGAAGAATTCAAAATGTGGCATCCAGTACAAGATGAAAGAGGATATCTGACTCTCTCTTATGATTCACATGACACAGAAACACTGATCTTTTACCTTGGATGGACAGACTTCAGTCTTGTGGAAGCTACACTTTTTTTAAAAAAGCTACTTTGTGCTTTTTTTCAAGTGCCAACTGGACTTTCTGGTTTTTTCTTTGAAAACATTTCACTTCTCATACAAGAAGCTTCTGGAAAACTGAAAAACTTCTCCAGAACTGAAGAAGCTTCTCGGATAAGAAACGAAATGTCTTCAAAGAAAAAAACTGAAAGTCCAGTTGCCTCTTGGAAAAGCACTTTTGGGACAACCATGACCAGATTGATGGAGAATCTCCATAGACATTCAGTTTCCCTATTGTATCAGAAGAGAAAGATAGATCGCTCATCAAATCAAGAGCAATTCCTGGTTTCTGTGCCTTTTATATGGTTTCTCATGACTTCTGACATGTTCCTCCCCCACTTTCCAAGATAAGCAGTCAACATTCCTGGATTTTTGTGGGTTAACCCAAGTACTAAACTCTGATGACCTTGCTTAGCATCTGGGATAAGTCAAGGTCAATTAGGCCTTGATGCTTAAGGTAGAATTCTCAACCTGGCCACCGTTGGTGCAAGCCAGCATTCCAGCAAACCCACCGCAACACACAAGACATGATCTCCATGTTAGTTCTTCAGGCCTGCTTTGTATTCTGCAGTCAGTTCAGATTCTTTCACGTGGGCACCTCTCAATCCAGCAGAAACCAAAGGCCATCGCATCCCATTATTTCGTATCTCAATACTTTGCTCCACTGAATCATTTTGAGAGCAATCATGAAACCTTCGGGGGGAAAATGATAGAGAAAGGCTGCCAGTGGATTCTTTCATTGCTAAAATAATGGAAGGGTCGAGCCAAGGAGAAGCTGAAGGTGACGGAAGGCTGAAGCGAGAAATTTTTTTTCCTGAAAGGGGCGTTAATGATGCCTTTAACGTTCATAGGAATGCAGGATTTCCTGTCTTTCTTGCAATTCACGGACCTGTCAAAAATTAGACGAGAGCCCCAATCTTGGAGAAGCATCTGGAAGTCCAGAGCCTAATGGACTCTTTTGATTTTTAGCAACAAATACACTCAATATTTGTTGAAGAGTTATAGAAGGGGGGGATGGTTTAAACACAGCAGAATGATGATTAGGTTATGGATGGCTTCTGCTTAACATGATATCACTTCATAACATTCCTAGGTGGGCAAACCGGATGAAATGAAATTTCATTTTCTTTCAAAAGAAGCATTTGACCACTGAAGTTATTCCTGCTAAGTCCAGGAAATAGAGAGGTTAAGTAAAAAAGGCCCGGCACCTCATTTGACTATCTCTATTGTAAGACCTCAATACTGCAGGGGCATTGAGGGAGAAGAAAGGGTCAACCACATAACTCCATTACTGGTTTTTAAAATGACATGAAATAAGACTTGATAAAGGAGAGTTTTGTAAAAAAAATCTGTACAGTTCTCTTCAAACTTGCAGGGAATATAAATATTTAAAGCAAAATATCGGAGTTGCAAAGGACCTTGGAGGTCATCTAGTCCAAGCCCCAGCTCAATCAGGAGACCCTACACCGTTCCAGATAAAGGGCTGTCCAGTCTCTTCTTGAAAACCTCCAGTGTTGGAGCACCCACAGCTTCTGGAGAGAAGCTGTTCCATTGATTAATTGATATAAATGTCAGGAAATTTCTCCTTAATTCCAGATTGCTTCTCTCCTTGATGAGTTTCCATCTGTTGCTTCTTGTCCCACCTTCAGAACAGCAGTGATAATGACATCACACTCATGATGATGATGTCATTGCTCAAATACATGTGCTAATGTTTTCTCATCTATGTTCATTTTATGGTCACCCGTGAGATATAGTAGTATCTTTCTCTCTCTCTCTCCCCCTCTCTCTGTGCATGTATGGCTTGAGTCAAGATAAAGATATGTGTGTGGTTTTTTAGGTCAAGCCAATAAAAGATTGCTAACAAGATCATCGCCCTTCTCTGAAACGGATTCCTATTCAGGATTAGATTGAGATAATTTAAATATATTTAACATCTGACTGCTGCTTTGGAAAGCTGCCTGGAAAGCATTCAAGCATTCACACACATTTTCTCCCCCCCCCCCAAATCAATTTAGACAATTGAACCAAAATCATTAACAGTATTTTAAAATTGGATTCTTTCCCCCAACTTGACTGCAGATTTGGGAGAAAGGATTTTCAAGCAAAAGTTCATGGTTACCAAGATAAATCAAAATACAACTACAATTCTGTCCTGCTTCACTGTGACTAAATTAGTATATTCTTCACTAATATGGTTTGCAGTTTAACTCCCTGCTAGGATGAGACACTGCAATGGAAAGCAGCTGGGCTATTTGTAGCATAAGTAGGATGCAAAACTTTTTGGATGCTTGCTGAGATGCTTGTGTAGCTCAGCCAAAGGTAATAGAAGTGGGCCAGAGGAAGAGAGAAGGAAGATGGTAGTCCTGCACTGTGGTGGATCCTTCCCCAACATAGAGCAGACTTTGACCAAGCAAGAGGGTGAGGAGACAAGATAAGAACCTACTAAGAAATGTATATAAGATATATATTATAAGAGGTAGGACAAAAAGATATGTCAAAAATTATTTCACAATGTTCAATGTTTTTAAACAATGTATTTAATTAATTTTATTTTTTAAAAAGAACTTACTAAAAACCTACTAAGGCCTGCATGGGTTCTACTTCCACGACTCTCTATGACTCTCTCTCTCTCTCTCTCTCTGTCTTTGCCCCAATTCGTAGCAATCTCAATGCAAAGCTGTCTGTGGTGCTGTTGATGTTTCTGGCAAGAAGGTGAAGGAGAAAGTGCTGATGCCACAATGGAGGAATGCCCAGGAGGTGGTCAAAACAATCAAGAAGGCTGCCCTAACATTGTGATGGAAGCCAATTTTCAATGATGACCCTGGGTGGACAGCCATAGGCATCAGCAATGGTTAGTCCCACCCTGAGGTCTAGTTGCTTCAGCTTCTAGACTGGAAGCCAAACACCCAATGATGAAACTCAAGGTGTCAGATCAAGGGATGATAGCTAATTAGCTAAATATCTAGGCAGCTAAATAGACAGATAGATGGATGGCCAGATAGATGATTTTATATACATGTATGTATGTATATATGTATGTATGTATATGTATATGTACATATGTTTTTTTAAGTTTTCGCGGATACTTACATGTATGCTGTTCAGCTTCGTTCAAGTATTTTCCCATGTCACTGTAGTTGTGCTTTTAAAGTTGTAGCAACGTTTCAGCAGAATCTCATATGCCATCATCAGGCTTCTGTATTGTGTTCATCTGTGAGTCAGACTTTCACAGCCGTTTCAGTTTTAAATTAGGAAGCTTAGTCTTACCACTGTGCCAAATGGTTTTTTTCTTCATCCTGATTGGTTGGCGTTTGGTCTGTGTTTTATTGGTCTTGGAGTATTGCTGTGTCATGCTTATGGTTGGTTGACTAAAGTACTGACAGCCAATGCTTCCACAAAAGCAAAATTCACCAGCTTGAATCCACAAAAACACACTTGAGGCACTAAGGGACGAGAAGATGAACAGAGACCTATGGAACAGCTGTACCTGCCCTACCATAAGAGATATACTACAGACAAATCAGTAAGATACTGCACAGGCATCACATTCAAGACTGCCTTTCAAAACAGGACAAAAAAAATAGCAGCCATCCTTAAAAAACCCCACAAAGACAAAATTGACCTGGAATAACCAAGGCATATACGAAGTCCCTGTGCATCATGCCCGGCCACATACATTGCACAGACCAATAGAAGAATAAGTACCTACCTGGATGAACACCTAAAAATGCAGTAAAACTCTGAAACACACCTCACTAGTCCAACACCATTGAAAACCACAGGTTCACAACATCAATTTCAATGGCCACTAAAACCCTTAGCCACTATAGAAAACCCCAGCCACAGAATCATCAGAGAAGCCATAGAGAGTGAAAAAGACCTGAAAGCATGAATAGAAGAGATGATTCCACGCCCATACTGGTCAATCATTTTGGAAGCCTGCACTCTCAAATAGAAAGATCTCCACACCACAAGCCAGGCAAACGACCTGGGCACAAACAGACTCCCTCTGTACCTCCCAGCTTCAAACCACACCCCAACCAGGCACCCAGATGAAACCTACTTCCCTAAACAGATAATAAGCCGTCCTTTCACACGAAGCCAAGCTGCACTGAAAAGCCTCCATACAGAACACAATGTTGCCATGCTAATGAAAAAAAAAAGCCACAAAGACAGACAGAAGATATTAGAACACCAATCAAACAGAACACAGCAAACTCCAGGACCAATTAACACAGAAAGAACTCCCAACCCAATTCCGGATGAAGAAAAACCATTCTGGCACAGCAGTAGGCGTAGCCCCAAATTAAAACATAAACGGCTGTGAAAAATCTGACTCACAGATGAACCACAATACAGAAGCCTGATGATGGCAGATGAGATTCTGCCGAAATATTGCTACAACTTTAAAAGCACAACTATAATGATGTGGCAAAATACCTGAACAAAGCTGAATACCATACATATATGTGTGTGTGTGTGTGTGTGTGTGTGTAGGCAGGTATGTATGTATGTATGTATGTATGTAGGTAGGTAGGTAGATTATACATAGGGAATAGAATAGAATAGAATAGAATAGCATAGAATAGAATAGAATACTTTATTGGAATAGAACAGAAAACATCAGAACTAATAGAGAACATCTCACCAAGGGTGCTCGCAAAAGTAGCATCTTTAATAGATGTTTAGATAAATGAAACATGATTGATGGCTAGATAGATAGTTAGAGATAGATGATAGATAGGTCAATGGATGGACAGACACAGAGATGAAGGATATATATAGACAGATTCAGATAGGTAGATATATATATAGACAGAGAGATAGATTCAGAAGTGGCATTCAGCAGGTTCTAACCAGTTCTGGAGAACTGGTAACAGAAATTTTGAGTAGTTCAGAGAACCGGCAAGTCCTTCCCCTGCCATGCCCAACAAGCCATGCCCGCAGAACCGGTAATAAAAAAATTTGCATCCCACCACTGGATAGATTTCAATTATTTTTCTTTTCCATTGAAAGGACATTATCTAAGAAGAAATACTGCAGACCTAACAGCCCTTTCCTGAAGCCTATTCAGTTGATAGGATGAGAGAGTTAAAAATAACATTACTTGGTTCAAGATTCCCTCCCTTCATATTTCTTTCCTTGCAGATTCAAATTATGTGCCTGCTTATTTTAGGGTTAAAAAAACTCATCTCTGGGCTTGTTTAAGAATGATGCAGCACCGTTCGCTGGCTTTAAAAAAAAAAAAAAAGTAAATTCTGTTGAACTATGCATCCATGGTCTGGAAATGAAGTGGGGGAACATCGTAAATGAATTCTGCACATTGTTATAACTCGGAGAAAAATAATGGCTGTCAGTTATATAAGGATAGGAAGAAAACTCTACACACACACACACAGAGTATTTTATTACTAGAATTTCTGTTTGGAGGAAACCATTTAAAAATCTTGATCTTAACTTTTAAATTTCCAGAATTTTCTATTGTTGAATGCATTTTATTTTTCAGATTTTAATGTAGAATCAAACATACACAATATATATTTGGCTTGTGCACTAAGTCTGCCTGATATCTGATGTCCACAGAGATATGTGTCTGTGTAGAGAAAAAGAAGAAAAATGTTTTCTTTCCTTCTTTTTCCCCCTTTATTATAATAAAAAAGTTAAACATATGCTTCTTTTCAAAACCATTTGTGTTTTAGCTTTACTTCAAAGAAATTACCATATTTTTCAAAGAAAAGTCAGCCACAGATTCCACTGAGGCTCCTAAATGCATTTATTTTTTTCAGTTCAGGTAGACTATATCACTTTAAATCTTTTTAATGTTTTTTAACACTCTGTGGCTTGAATGATGTCTTTACATTTCAGGGGAGAGTTGAAAACTGGGAAAAACTATGTGCATGAAAGGCAGATATTTTTCCTCCATTTCTTTTCCCACTAAATAAAATTACATCCCAATTATATGAGATAGAGGAACTGGAACTGCCTTCGCATCTTGTAGATTGGCCAAAGTGAATGGATCAAGTCACGAAACTTCATCCTGGTATGTTCTCTAGTCAAGGATAAAGAACTGCTTGCTGCAGTCTTAGTCCAGAAAGCTTTTATTTTACAGTTTCCCAGTCTAATCCAGAAAAGGGATAGAATCAAGACCACGTAAAGCATTTGTACCTCTTAGAATACTGCATCCAGTTTTGGTCAGCATAGGCTAAAAAAGATGTTGAGGCTCTGGAAAGAGTGCAGAGAAGAGCAACTAAGATGATTAAAGGCCTGGAGAGAGACAAAGCATATGAAGAAAGGATGCAGGAATTGGGTATGTCTAGTCTAGTGAAAAGAAGGATGAGGGGAGACATGATAGCAGTCTTCCAATATCTCAGTGGTTGCCACAAAGAAGCGAGTGTGTGTGTGTGTGTGTCAAATTATTCTCCCAAAGCACCAGAGGGCAGGACAAGAAACAATGGTTAGAAACTAATCAGGGAAAGAAGCAACCTGGAAGTAAGGAGAAACTTCCTGACAGAGAGAACAGTTAAGTGGTGGAACAGCTTGCCATTCAGAAATCATGGGTGCTTCATCACTGGAGGTTTTAAAGAAGAGACTAAAAAGTCACTTATCTGAAATAGTATAGATTATCCTGCTTGAGCAGGGGGTTGGACTGGAAGGCCTCCAAGGTCCTTTCCAACTCAGTTATTCTGTTATCCTGGGATTTCTTTGTGGTTTCCAGTCTAAGTTTTAAGAAGATTCATCTCTTCTATGTTTTTTGAAGTGACCCAAGATCCAGCAAGCACTGCTTCCTAATGCAATAAGCATGGTTTTCAACAGCCCCATCACTATTCATAAGGAATCCTTGGCATGACTACCATTCCATCCATTTGTCATCTTTCTTACATGGCATTGCATTTTTGTCTTATTCCTAAGAGCTCCTTGCTGGCTATAGTCTGGCTTTCATTATTTGTATGGTTCTGCAAGCTACTTTTGGAGAAATCTGGCCTGACTTCAGATGGTTTCTACCATATTTAAATATTTCTATTCAACTGAGAATCATTAAAGTTTGCTGTTTTCAACAACATCATGATGCATCTTGAAGAAAAGAAAGTTATTTTGCCAAGGAGATAAACACAGAATATGCAAGGTGCTTTCTTAGTTTGTTACCCCATAATTTCCAGAGCGATCTGCAGGAAAATCCCAAGGATATTAAAAACAACAACAACAACAGAGTTGTGTAGCCTTGAATTAACTCACAGAGTCACATTAGTACAAGTTCCTAATCTGAAGAATTAACTGAAGGCAGAGCTTTTCACAAGCCAGGTATTGTGCCAAGAAATAAATCAGATGGAAAATAATGTTACCGTATGCTAACAAAAGAATGAACAGTTTCAGCTGAACACTTTTTTAAAAAAAGTTATGTAAACTAGTCCCTGGATTAAGAATAAGTTCCATGCCTAAGACTCTTTGTAACTTGAATTTGTAGGTAGCTCAGAACTTGTACTTATGAACAAACTACTACTAAAAATGGTGGATGGAGTTGTCCTATGCAATGTGAATATGAAAGTATGCAATGTGTTTTCATAAACTTTTGAAAACAGGCTGTGTGTTAAAAATGTATAGCTTCAGGGGCTCATAAAAACATTGTGTAGCTTCAGTAGTTCATTGGACAGAGGAAGGACAAGGCCATCTGCCACCTTTAGTAATAGGTAGCCTTTTCTAAAGAACAACTTGCCCTCAAGTTGGAGGATTTAGGGACTGCCTGTACTGACTAAGTAAAATTTTTAATGTTATTGTAAATGATTTTCCTGTAGAAGACCTCAAATGAGTAACAGAAGAAGAAAAGGATTTGTTATGCATAGTTTTTCCCCAAATGCCATCACTCAGCAAAACAGCTCATTCCCACAACACTGTCAAATTATTTAGTGAGACTGTATTGCTTTTCTTCTTCTCATCCTTCCTATTACCTATCTCTTCCCACTTATGATGATAACTGTGTTGCTTGCATCTTTACAATTTATATTGTTTTATTGGTTTCCTAGTATGATTTGATTGCTTATTAGTAACCTTCAACTATCACCAAGGGTTGTATCTTAGAATTCTTGATGAACATATTTAATTTTTCTTTATGTACACCAAGAGCTTATGCACCACAAACAAATTCCTTGTGTGACCAATCATACTTGGCCAATAAAAAATTCTGTTCTGTTCTGTTCTGTTCTATTCTATTCTATTCTATCTAGTCTATTCTATTCTTATTTTGCGAGGTTCCTCTGGAAGCATCTTAGCGCCAGAAAAAATCTAAAGCCCTTGGTCACACTGCACCAATGGATGGAAAGAGGATGTAAAATGGAGAAAAACACTTTGCCAATCCGTTAGTTTAACGCGATGCTTTCCGCTTCTGTTACTCACTGACCTCCGTTTTTCTCCTCTCTATCCATACCAGCATCCAGCTATTGACGTTTTCATCCGGCTCAGAAGGTTTTGAACTGCTTCAAAACTTTTGTGAGCGCGAAAATGTATCCAACACGTCATTCTGCAGTCCCTAGGCATATGCGGGGATATCCGTTTCTGCATCCGTTTACGCATGCCGCTATAATCCGCTAGGGCATCCGCTGCGCGATCACGCACACTCACATCTGCATCCAGCGGGAAAACGGACACAGGGAGGAAGCGAAACGGAAGCGAAACAGACACAAAGCGAATAGTAGCACTGTACGGAGAAAAGGACTGAGAGAGCGGATTGCCAGCACGCAAAGAAAGCATTTAAAATGGCAAAAAAACGTTCGCCAGAGGGGACCTATTCTCGGATATTAAGGATGTCTATAGGATGCCTAGAGGATGCAAAAGGATGCTTTCCATTCCGGCATCCGCTTTTCCCATCTCTCTGCATCCTCCCCCCGTCCGTTACCTTTACCGTGTTATCGCCTCTGTTTATGAAATTTTTTGCCCCTTTTGAGACGGATAACAACGAGATGGAACATTTTTCTCGTCCGCTGTGTCCTTTTTACAAACGTTTTGTATCCGTTGGGCAGTGTGACAGGGCCTTAAAGTACAAGAGTCCTTCACAACATTCTTGGTTGATAGTGATCCAACTTCTGTTCAAGTATGTCCAACAGTTTTTGTTGTTGTTAGTTGCAAAGTTGTGTCCGACTCATTGCAACCCTACAGACAAGTTTCTTCCAGGTCTTCCTGTCCTCTACCATCTTCTGGAGTCCATTTGATACCACTTGTTAAAGGAAGAGTGTCCATGGTCAATCTGCTGAAACCATTCAGTAGTTTCTCACCATATTTGGTCAAACTGTGCTTCTCTGCAATTTCCACCCATGTTTCTAGTCCTGTCTTCTGGAACAACTCAATCTCCTACAGGACAGCCGAATGAATGAATAATGACTATTCTCCCCTTTTCTCCTCTAAGCTAAGCACATTTTTCCTCTTATGAGATTTGCAAAACCATATCAAGCATTAGTCTTAATATGGTGGCTAGGCTAAGTTAAAGTGGGATTGGCCAATTTATGGTTCAGAGCATTGCAAGAAACCAGCCATTGTTTAATCATGTCTTGTGAAGGCAGGGCAATACCAGATTATGCCAAAGAACCATGGAGTGCAAAGACCAGAAATGTCCAGCTTATTGAGATAATGTCCTGTTCTATGAATGCTGAAATTGTGTTTTGTTTAACCCAGGTTTAGGGTTCAGCGCGTTGTGTGAAAACACTCTGACATCACAAGTAATTTTTCACACTCATCTGAGGCTGAAGGAGGCTCAAAAGGATAAAATACTTTATCTGGGGCAGGGAGTTGAAATCCACAAGTCTTAAAATTGCCAAGTTTGGAGACCTCTGATCTGGGCTCTTGACTTTCTACATGAGACCAAAGATGTGTCATTATAACAAGTGCCAATTTAATGTAGAAGATATCATTCTATAACCCAGGGCACCATCACTTCTAGTTCTTTCTTAGGCATGAAAGTCAGTTGGATGATCCATCATTGTTTTCCCACCCAACTTTACCACAGACCAGGTAGGGTTGTTATAGTGAAGAACCTAGAAGGCAACAGCATTATGTACACACCTCAATTTGCACACAATAAAGGCAGGATGTACACTGAGTTGCAATAAGACAACTCCAGCATATATTTTGAAGCCTAGGCTCCCTTTGGCATAGAATAATACTTTAAGGGTCTACAACAACAACCGAAAAAAAATAAGATTTTATTCAGCTGCAATTCTCAGCTAGTCTATATGGCACAGAAGGTGGGGACTTAAGGGGGCTGATGTGAGTTTGTCTGGGGAAAATGTGTGCTGCAGGCCAATGACCCTATTTACTTTCATACCTGAATGGAGTGGTTACCATGGAAATGGACTCTGAAGATGTGGGTCCGCCCCCCCCCCGCACCTTGCTGGAAGTTCAGTAAATCCCACTCTCTTTTTCCTTTCTTCTTGAAAAGAGGAAATTGGATAGAGATCAAGATGGAAAATAGGCCCCAGCCAACTTTTTCTTTTTTGAAGTAAAGTGAGTTAAGTTATTTCAAGAAAACAAAAATAGTTCCCAGTACAAAACCCCAGTTCACGTGACAGTGGAACTCAGCCATTCAATACCGTTGTGTCAATTAATTTCCACAAGATCTTCTTTGCTTAACCTGAATTATGGAGCAATTCTTGGGGAAGAGTAAACAATACATGTTCTGTCAGGTTGTGAGATGGGGATGAGAAAACCATTTCTTCCCCCACTCCTTTAAACTCTCAAATGTTGCGATTCAAGAAAGAAATCAGTCTAACAAGTCTTCAAATGTAGGTTGTACATTTCTGTGAGATGCAGAAGGTTTGTTGGCAAAATTTCTATTTTGCCTTTCCTGCATGGAATTAAGGTGGGATAAGCGTTTTTTTTTTTCCAAAAATAATTTATGAAACCTTGTGAAGTTGGTCAAGTTGAGAATGGGCCCAAATTCACCCAATGACTTCAGTGGCTGATAATCTTGTAATTCAGAAGTAGGCCAGGTATTTCGATGTTAAGGACTACATCTTCCATAAGTCCCAGTTCGTATGACCAAACATTAGAGTTATGGAACCCTATAGTCTAATATAACACAGCCCTGCTCCAAATATTAAACTATGTCCTTACTAAAGGACTTTCTTTCAAGAAACATTTTCAGCCAGACAAAAATGATCATTTTCACAGTTAGCTTCCACTTTAAAATATAATCACCACAGATCCTTTATTATAAAGAATGGGCCTTTATATTAGAAAGCTGCCCTTTTAAATTTATTTCATTTAATATCTTTTGGGGGAGGCTTCATTCTTGTATATTCCTTTGTCAAGCAAAGTTATCAATAAAATAAAAAGTTCTAAATAAAATAAAAACATAAATATTTTTAGCCCTTATGAACATTTTTTTTTAGATGTGCCATTTTTCAGGTTCACTGTTCATTTTTGCCCAAGGAAGCATGGCCACTGTATTTTGCAAATACAGCCCTCCGGAAGGTCTTCTTTCAGAAGGGTCTTGGAAAGGGTGAAACAATCTTGACTGGCATTCTGGTGCCAAAAAACCCTGCCATTTTAAAGGAAGCCCTTCTATGCCCATTTTTTTCTGACTCTCTTAGCAAAGGCTGCTTGCTTTTGAGACAAAATGTCCCCTCTTCTGGAATGGTACACTGGAAACAATAAATAGCTTGGAGAAACTGGTGCCTTCATAAATCCCTTATTTCATTTCTAGGATGAGAAGGCAAGCAGCTGTTAAAATAAAAGATGTTTTTTGTTCCAACTATGTAGGAAAGCAGGTTCCTGTTTTGTGGTTATTAAAGTTTTCGTCAAAACCTTTGGGAGGGTAGCTAAAAATATAAGCTGCATTGGCTCACATG
Organism: Laticauda laticaudata; assembly: GCA_004320025.1. Classification (NCBI taxonomy): domain Eukaryota; kingdom Metazoa; phylum Chordata; class Lepidosauria; order Squamata; family Elapidae; genus Laticauda; species Laticauda laticaudata. The sequence continues at coordinate 36,469 of BHFT01054644.1, forward strand.
TGGCTTTTTCTATGTGCAAATTGCATTTATTAACTCATAACCTTTATTTTTAGTAGTGTTTTTAAGGACTACTGAGGATTTGTGGTGATATTTGTTATTTTAGCTATTTAATGCTCTTTGCTGTATTTTAAATGTTCATATGACTAGAAAATAATGCTTTATATAAATCTGGATCACCCCAAATGGTTCAGGGTAGAGAAAATCAGTGCTAATATAAAGAAGTCATCCTTGAGCTAGAATAAAGCTTTATTAAAAAAAGAATGTCTCTGGAAAGTGGGCAGAAGTAGTTGAATGTGGAGTGAACCATTCCAGAGACAATCTGGAATGAAGCAAGGAGAGAAGCAACTGAGAACTAAGGAGATTGCTGGAACATCTGCCTTTTAGATGTTGAGACTTTCTAAGGACTGCAGAGAAGAGCAAGAAAGATAATTAGGGGACTGGACGGTTGCTACATTGGGATATGTTTAATTTATTGAAAAGAAGGTCTGCCCCAAAGAAGAAGGGGGTCAAGCTATTCTCCAAAGCACTTGAGGGCAGGAGAAGAAGCCATGGATGGAAACCAGTCAAGGAGAGAAGCAACCTGGAATTGAGGAGAAACTTCCCAATAGGGAGGACAATTAATCAGGGGAACAACTTGCCTCCAGTAGTTATGAATCACTGGAAGTTTTAAAGAAGAGATTAGAGAACCATTTGTCTCCTGCTTGAGCAGAAGCTTGAGCTGGACTAGAAGACCTCCTGGGTCCCTTCTGGCTCTGTTAGTCTGTTATTCTGGATCTGACTGTCTTTGACTGCTTAACTTTCTCTCCCTTGGCTAATTTCTCCAGAAAACACACTCTTCCTACACAGACAAAAAAGAGTCCATCTGGCACCGCCTCTTAAATGGCTCACCAATCTACCTGTCTCTTCTAATCCTGCCTGTTTCCCTCTGAAGTGACATCTGTGTTTGTTTTCCTGACATTTCCTTGGATTTCGGTGGAACTGCTGGCTACCTCTTGATTTATCCTGCCAGGCCTCGAAATAGAACGAAAAGGCATTTGTAGTTGTTTGTCTTGGGAATTTAGTCAACAGAAGCTGTTGGCTTCATCTAGTTCTGTTAAGTCCTCTCTTGCTTCAAGATTTTATATATATATATGTGTGTGTTTTTTTAAGTTTTCCCGGGTACATACATGTGTGCTGTTCAGCTTCCTTTGGGTATTATCCCAGGTCATTGTAGTTGTGCTTTTAAAGTTGTAGCAACGTTTCAGCAGAATCTCATCTGCCATCATC
>BHFT01054645.1:0-14824 GCA_004320025.1 Laticauda laticaudata
GCAAATTCGGGGCACTTTTGAGAGCGGATAACAATGGATGGAACATTTTTCTCGTCCACTGTGTCCTTTTTACAAATGTTTTGCATTCGTCGGCCAGTGTGACAGGCCCTTTAAACAAACCTTAAAGGGAACATAGAAATTAGAAGTATTAGAAATTCAGTGTCATCAGATCAGTTATGCCAATCCTATAAAAGTGATCCTTCTGTTGTTTCCACTGCCATTCTTTGTGATAAATACTTGTGGGTGTGTTCCAAAGCCACATTGATAATATTGTTGGGAACTGAGCAATAGCTGGAGAAAAAGTTGGAAACAAAATTGTCTTGGCCTAAAGGCAGAAATAATTCCACACAGTGCCAAACAGTGCCACACAATGAAATCTGTCAATAATATTTGTTCTGCAACACAGTTCTGCATAGAAGAGTATTGGTTTCAGGACTTACTACAAGACTGAATCTTCTACTATGAAGGTACAGTAGCCCCATTTGTCTTAAAGGCATGTTGCCTTAGATGACAAAACAACTCATATTGCTCCTCTGAATTCTGGAATCTTACTCACTAAACTCACAGTCCTGGTTCCCCCATTAGTTAGCAGGTGGTAGAAAATGTATAAATAGCTCCAACCTGTTTGTTTTCTGAATAGATTTCCAGGAAATTTAAAACATAGGTGGAAGGAAATAACTGAATTTCATAAAAATTAGCACATCAGTTTTTGAAACCTGTTTCTTAAAATGCACAATGGTTTGTTTTTGTTTTGTTTTTTCATTTTGCAAGAAATTTGGAGCCTTGGCAAGAATGAAATGCGTTGAAGAGAGGTTTTCCAAAGGAGAGATGTCATATCAAGTGTCAGGGGAAAAACCTGATGAGCATAGCTGCACTTAATAACAATTGAACAGACAGCATAATTCAAAAGTCTCACTTTAGGATTCAGAGGTTTATTAGAATTTAAAGCATAGTAAACATAACACACTTATTTGCATCACAATGCAATGTGGGTCAATTGGACAAGCAGTCAAAAGGAACGACTTGAGGCTGATTGGCAACCTCCCATTATTCAACTTTGTCTTTTATACCTTAAAATCACAAATCACATGTTTTTCAACATCTGTCCATGCTGTCATAGCAACAGGGGCTGTTATCCATTCCTCCAACCTAAATGTTACAACATAGTTATTTTTTACATGTACTTTAAATGCACACTTCCTCTTTGCCCACAACATTTTGCAAGCTAAGCAACTTCCAGTGTTGCAAAGCACCATTTTGACATATTTAAAGGTCATAATTTCAGCACCCAGATTAACATTGATTTTATATTGGGCCCTTCAGCCCTTAATATACATGATAGTATAGGTAGATAGGCCAATATTAACAAAAAATGTTGGCCATAATATAGACCTAGAAAATTGGGAGAGAATGTGGGGATTGAATTACAAACTAATTACATCCACAGCATACAAGGAAAATCAATACAAAATGTTCTACAGATGGCACCTTCCTCCTGCCTTGATTGGGCAAAAATGTCGTTAACTCAGACCCAAATTGTTGGTAATTGGAAAAGAAAAAGGCACCTTATTTTCATACCTGGTGGACATGCAGGAAGTGAAAAAATATTGGAATACAATTAAACAATGGATAGAAGAAATTACCGAGATCAGGAAAATGAATTTTATCCAGAAACTTTTTAATTAGGTATAATAAACACAAAATGCACATAAAACACATAATTTATTATGTTCTATATATTAACAGCTGCAAGGATTTCATATTGCACAACTCTGGAAGGAAAAAAGGGTTTCCACGTAAGGCATGGTCATAAAAAAAAATAATAGATGTATAGAGATGGACAGCTAACGATGAAATATAAAAGACAGAGAAGATTCAATTTATTATAGGGCCTGGAGGCTGGTATGAGTGGTTGAGAAATAAAAAGAAAATAAAATGGCAATTAGAAAAGAATGACGGGAAAATGTAAATAAGTAAATATACCATGAAGAAGATTGATAAAAGATATTGATTTATAGTAAGAGTAAGATGCAATGGTAAAGGAATAAGTAAATACATATACTGAAAAATGTGAGGAAATGCAAAAGATGTCTTGATGTTAGATAACAATGTATAAAGTTTTGTTTTATGGTTTTTTTAAAATTTGGAAACTTAATAAAATTTATGAATAAAATAAAAAAAAAAAAAACAAGGTGAACATGATTTTTTTCCTTACACAAGGAATAATTATTTATATATAGTGGATTTCAGCTGACAAAAGGGAACAGAAGATGAGGTGAGCATTGGGAACTGTCACCTGTTATTTTTGTATGAAAAAAAAATGTAGCCTTTAAGTTAGTCAGATGGAAATATCAGGTGCATGTAAACAGAAACAAGTTTTAGTTCAAAACATTTCATTTTTCCATGCTGATGTAATAATACAAGAATCTGATCTACTAGTGGTCAAGGCAAAATTGGCACTGAATAAGAGTCAATGGGAATTCAAGGGTCTGGACTTAGATCTCTTGTAGGAGAAGTGGTTTCCAAACTGATGAACATTTGACCCTCTCCTCAGCTCAGCTTGGTCATCTCCTACATAAAACCTAGCTATAAAACGTCTTGCACCATCTAGCATAGGAAGTGATGAGATACTAAAGTAATAATTGCACTGAGGTTCTTGCCATTGAGGCCTTAAAACATTAATTGGAAGAAAAGAAGTTAGATCAAAGCTGAGTCAAAATAATTAAGCCCATGTCCCACTGCAACAGCGGATGCAAAGAGGATGTAAAACAGACAAAAAGCTTGCCATCATGGAAAATGTGATGCATCCGTTGTATACTCACTGCGTACATGTTTCATACGATCTATCCGTCAAACATCCATCTACTACCATTTCATCCGCTCAAAAAAATTTTGAGCTGCACAAAATTTTTTGAGCAGATGAACTTCCGCTGCGTTCATATGTACATCCGCGACACTACGGGCAACAAACGTTCCACGTCCATTGTCATCCGTTACACGTCCGCTGTATCCTCTTGGCATCTCTCGAACTCACATCCACTCCAGCTGAAAACGGAAAGAGGAGGAAGCGAAAGATACACGGAACGTCCACACAACGTTAGTAGCACAGAAATAGAAAGGATGTAAGCGGAATGCATCTCGTACATAAAGCATGAAAATGGACAAAACATTTGTATATGGGACGTATCTCAGATATTTTTAGGATGTCTGCAGTATGCCTAGAGTATGTGAAGGACACCTAGTGGAAAACGATATTTCTATAAAAGGGGGAGGAAATCACTGATCTCACTATCAGTCCAACAGCCATGGGTGTACAGACCTCATTCACCTTGCCTTGCTCTTCAAATCATCCATGATCTCCACCATGGATCATCACACACTCCCCTATGGTAGACTGTGAGGACCATTGTGAGAGCTTGTGCATTCTGCACAATCTCATGCGCACCGTACCCAGTGTTGCAGAACAGACTTGTGGACCGTCAACAAGGGAATGGGGACATGGAGCCTGGTGAATGGAGGCAAAGATGAACCTGATAGACACTGAGGATGTGCAAGGCCCCAACAGACCTCACGTGAAGGAAGAAGCAGCGCAACCTCCTGAAACACTGGTGAACTCCTCGCTGGAGTAGTGGAGTGGCAAGACAGATGTAGATGCTTAATGGTGCTTCCTTGAGCCTGCTCTCATAACACTGATGAGTATGTTGCATGTACGTTGAGTGCACCTACAATGAATAGGGCATTTAATAAGAGCTTTGTTTATTTTGAAATGTGTTGATCAATGAATAAATTGTTATTGATAAAAAAGGCCATATGTGTGGCAGCTGGGAGGGTGGACCATACAGTCCCACTATGCTTGCAATGGAGGTTTATTCAATCCCACAGGTATCCTTACCCATCCACAACTATCCTTACCCATCCACAACTATCCTTAACCATCCCACAACTATCCTTACCCTACCACAAGCATGCAAAAGCTTAACCATTTTTTCAAAGTTTTCACGAACACTTCATTAAGTAAAAAAAATGAACCAAGTGTGTGAAGCAAAGATAACCTTTATTAATAACTGTCTTAAGTAAAATGTATGACTTTATTAAAAAGCAAAATGAACCAAGTAAAGTGTCTTAAGCAAAGATAAAGTGAACATAACAACTCAGTCTCTGGCACTATTCTCAGTCACTCTGAGGCATGTCCATGGTCTCAGCTGTCGACGGCCAGGACTGGTGAGGTGGCTGTGGGCTGGAGTGCTGGTCTGAGGGGCCAATGTGGGTGCTTGGCTCTGAGGGTACAACAGGGGATGGTGTGTTCAGAAAGCTCTCAGAGAGCTGACTCAGTCCCGTGAGGTTGAGAGGCCCTTCATCAAGACTTGAGATGTCAGGCACAATACTGATGACAGATTTTCTGTTGAGGGGCTTGGCTGTGGGGTGGAGAAGGAGATATTGTAGTGGGGCTGTCTTGGTCTGCAGGCTGGGTCAGGTGAGGCGTCTGTGATGTGCGATGTACCTGGGCCTGGACTGGGAAGGTCTGCCTCTGCTGTGGGAAGTCTGTACTCATAGCCTTGGTAGAGTGAGGGCTGTTGAAAGCCGTGGAAGGGCTGTGACATTGCCTGGGGTGGAGGAGCAGTCCTGGAGGGGGCGGAGCAGGTTTCAGCTGGCCTGGAGGGTGGTGCAGCAGTGCTGTTATCTTCTCCTTCATCACGGTACTGGGCCTCGGCAGGTCCAATGAAGGTCTGGCTCACGTACGTGATGAAGGGCTTGCGGTTCGATGATGGTATGTCGCTGTGCTGACCAGCTGAGAGAGAAGATCTGTGCTGGTTTTGATTGTGTCCCTGATCTCCAAGAGAACAGTGTGGTTCTGGCCCTCCAGTCTGCCTCTCGCCTGCTTTCTATGGAGGTGGAGCTGGGGTTGGGGGTGGGTTGGTCTCTGGCTGCTGCTTCTTCTTGCTCCATTGAGACAGGGATCCTCCACGTCCTCTGCATAGGGAGTGCAGCTGTTGGGGGGGGTCTCTGCCATGGGGCCCTCCAAAGGACACCTGCCTGGACAAGAATAGCTGTCTCCTGGCTGGAAGAGGACTGGCTGTCTGTGGCTGTCTGAGGGAGAGGGTTGACAGAGGGGCTGCTCCTGGTGGGGCGATCTCACCCTCCAGGAAGCTGCACTTGGCCATGAGTACTTCCTGGTCAGTGAGGCTTGACAGCAAGCTGGCCAGATTTCCTCAGGTGCAGCTTGCCATACCAGGTGTGCATGTGCTTCCACCATCCAGGAGTACATCTGCAGTGTAACCAGGCTCTCTGCCTTGTCTCTCCGCTGCGCTGCTTTTCTTGGTGTCGTGATAGAGTCTGTGGCCCTTTCTCCACAAGTACTCGTTCTCCTCAGCCATTCCAGACCTCCTCCTCATGGTCCTCGAAATGGAGTACTGTTTCCTCTCTCCCTTCTCTTCCCTTGCCTCTTCTCCCTCTGGCAGGGGCTTCAGGGCCTTACAAGAAGGCTTTGAGGGCTTCGGGCTGGTCCACCACAGCAGCAGCAGTAGCAGTAGCAGCAGCAGCAGCAGCAGGAGCACCAGCAGCAGCAGGAGAAGCACCAGCAGCAGCAACACCAAGCAGCACCACCAGCAGCAGCAGCAGGGAGCAGCAGCAGCGCAGGGAAAGCAGCAGCAGCACAATAGCAGGAGAAGCACCAGCAGCAGGAGAAGCACACCAGCAGCACCAGGCAGCACCAGCAGCAGGAGGAAGCACCAGAGAGAAGCACCAGCAGCAGAAGCACCAGCAGCTTCAGAGTCAGCACAGGGGTGGGATGGTGGTTCTGTACTTCTGCCAGGGCTGCAGGAGTAGGCACAGGCTTCCTCTTTCTTCCTGACTGACGAACCATGGTGTTCTTTCGAGTCTTCTGGCAGCAGTCTTTCCTCTGAATGGTGATGCTTGCAACTGCATCTTTTATATCCGCGGAGCTGACGCAATTCATCCTCCCCGCATGCGCAGTGATACTTTGCATCCGCGATGCATCCACTACGCATCCACTATGCATTCTCTATATGGGCATATGCATGATCATCGCATGATCCGCTACGCATCGCTCCTCCGCTACGCGTCCACTTCACTATTCCCCCAGAAGCCTTCGGATGTGTCATCCACTTCTATCTGCTTTCCATTGCTAGGCTTGGACATCCGCTTACCTCCTTCGCTACGTACTACCCCCGTCCGTTCCTTTCCGTTCTTTTCTGTTCTGTTTATGCAAATTTTTGCCACTTTTGAGAGTGGATAACAACGGACGGAGCCACCCCCAAAATTTTGCTCATCTGCTGTGTCCTTTTTGCATACGTTTTGCATCTGTCGACCAGTGTGACCTAGCCTTAATGTTTGGTTCACATCTTAGCTTTCCTTGTCATTCAATATACCTTCTGGGACTTTATAATGGTAGGTCTTTTGAAATATTTTATATTTAAGACAGAAAATATAAAAATGCACATTTCTCCTCAGACATATAAAAATCACTTGCAATGTTCCTCATTCTAATTTGGATTTGCATGAAGGTAGAACTGTGAAATGTTCCTTGTTATTAAAACTATAGAGTTTCATAGTTGGGGTGTCAATAACTGCATGTGAGGCTTATGGTGTTTTCATTGCTTAGGTTGGCGGGGAAAAAAGGAATGTTGGGGTCAAAGCAGCTGAAAATAAGTTTGGGATGTGCAAAATTATGTGGGGAATTACATGCAGTCCATGAACAGAGATTATGTACCAATGATGTAAACACAAGTCATGTAGAGTAGGGTCAGAAGCCATTATGAAAACCCCTTAAGCTCCAATGCATGGACAGACTTAACCACTTTCAGCTGGGAAACTATTAGCATCTTAGACCAAGCCAGTTGTGGTATGCTTCCAGTTCAGACCAGTTCCACCGAACTGGTGGTAGATCAGCTGAAAGGAGGGAAGACCAAAAAGACATGGAAGGGTGGGAGGGTCACTCCTAACTTTTTCATCCTCTCAGCTGGTTGGCTTGTTAGGGGTGCATGCATTAGGGGGGTGTGCGTGGGCACACACAGACACACACACACACCTCCATGATCACCCACCAAACCGGTAGCAACCAAGGTAGGATCTCACTACTGGACCAAGCCAAATCCAAAAATTCTAGAGAAGTCCTGGAAGCTTCATATTAGATTAACCATTCATCAATAGACACACAGAGATAAACCACATTTACACACCATTTAAAAGACACAATTAAAAAAACAACCTAAAAGGAAACAGAAAAACTACAACACATCCTTTTTAGCAGACTGCATTCAAATAAGCAGGGTTTAGCAGTAGACAAATAATCAGGCAGAATACAACAATCATTGGGAACTACAAAGGAAGAAACTAGCATTCACACACAAATTGATTGGGCAAGTTATTGAATACAAACAACAGCAAACCCCACACTCACACAGATTATGTTCATAATTACCTGTTTGTAAACAAACAATCAGGTTCAGAGAGGACTAAGAATTCCAGGATCTTAAGTATTGCTCCAATTGTCAAAACTTATATTTTCTGCATTAGTAGTTGTTTCTATACAAAACGGTACAAACTTGGTTCAGCATTTACCTATGACATCATTCAGAGATGGATAGTCTTAAATATTGTGGAGCCTTGAAACCGTAAATTTAGCAGTTAAGATTCATGCTAGTTCATATGTATGCAGAGGGCCATGCATTGCGTTGATTAGAAATGGTGTGTCCAATTAAGCAAATTGGAAATAAACATTTGTGCTAATATATTCAGGATTGACATCATAATAACATGTTTTTGCCTGACATGATTTAGTGTGGATTATAATGCAAATATTATACTTTGTCATATGAAAAAAAAATCTATACCACATTCTATACCACATTATATAAAAAATCTATACCGCAAAAAGATGATCATCGATGAATGTAGTAGTTGATAAGAATGTGTCACTTAATGCTTCTCATCTGACAACAGTTCACAACCTAAATGGGCCTCTATAATGGGGAGAAAGTGGTATCTTAATTCAACAGGGATACCATATCTGCAGTATACAAAACCTACAAGACGGGCAGCTAAGAGTTTCCTATATTTCTTTGCTGCAATCCTGTGTTAATCTGATTTTTTGCAACTTAAATTTGTTAGCTCTAGCAGCCAAATTAGTTTGATACTCTCTCCTCTCCTGCTTAACATATATATGAGGGTGCAGAGTGAGCTCATTCATCCTGATGGGGTTGGGTATCATAAGTATACATCTCTGCCCTTGGCAAATTAAGTGATGCCTGGAGGCTGGGGGGAGGGTCTGCAAGGGTAACAACAGGCTTCAGCTGAACCCTGGCAAGAGCAGCTCTAGGTTTTAGAGTCTTCTGGATCTGGGAATGTACCATCTTTGATATTAGATAAGATTGCGCTATCCCAGACAGACTTGGTGCAAAACTTAGGGGTCATTCTAGACTCTCCTCCACAAGAAGCAGGTAGCAGTTGTGGCTAGGAAGACCTTCACATAGCTTTGTGCTATGTTCCAGTTACTCCTCTTCCTGGACCATGAAGCTCAACAGGTATCCCTGTTGAATTAATATCCCACTTTCTCCCCAGTATAGAGGTCCATTTAGGTTATGAACTGTTGCCAGACTGCTGCTGTCACTTATGCCCTGGTTACCCTCCAGAATGGATTAATATAATGTGCTCAACATGGAACCGTCCCTCAAAAAACATTCAAAGGATTTTGGGACTCAGGTTTTGTGAGCTGCATTGATTGCCAGTTTGCTTCCAAATGCAATTGAGTGGGCTAGCCTGTGATATGGGATCAAGTTAGTTGAAGGACCATCTCTTCTCAGTTATATCTACTCACCACATCAAGTTCAACAGAGGTAATATATTCTGAGTCCCATCTGGAAAGGAATTTCATCTTGTGGGACCTTGGATTTTTTTCTGCCTGTAGCCTCCACTTTCTGGAATGCCCCCTTCTGCCCCATCTCTGTTAGCCTTCTGGAGAGCCTTAAAAAGTGGTACTTCATCATTCCTAGGGATCCCTTGGTGAGCCTGCATAGTGATTGAATGATGCTTAAGTGAAGGCTGTCCTTTCACTATCTTTTTATTTTATTCCTTTTTTCATTTCTTTATTTTTATTGTTCTCTCCCTCTCCCTCCCCCTCACCCCCTCTCTCTCCATGCTTGTATATATTTGTGCCCCAGCTCTGACATTTCTTTTCTGACCTCTTCTGGCTGTCTTTATTTCTATTCTTGCCTCTCTAGTCTCTTCTTGTAATCCTCAGCCATCGCTTCAAAATTCTCCTTCCATTCACCCTCACAGCTTCCTCCATTGATTTACTGTCTTGTCCCCCAAACCCTCAATCTACTGCCATTGCTGCATTACCATCATTGAACCTCACCTTTACCAATACAGGCTTCTGCCTCTGGTCATGATTCACAACCATACCTGCTCCTGCTGCCGACATCACTTATTTCTGTCTCCAGTTCTACCACTTCTTCTAGACTTGGTCCTGATCCAATGCTACCACTGCTGATCCCACTGCCATCAATGCCACACTTTACTATTTCTGGAGTTCTTCATCTCCATCTCCCCTGGCCTCTACCATCAGCCTTAATCAGGGTGGAATTCAACCAGTGTTACTACTGGTTCGGTGACTATGTTTTATGTGCACATGTGCGCTTTGTGCGCATGCGTGCCAGATGCACACTGCACATGCATGTAAAAAACCTTAAGCTGTGCCAACCAGACAGCTGAAAAGTGCTGCTAGTGAGTCCACAGCATTCAAAAAGCCTCTTCTTTCCTGCTTTTTCAACCTCAGCTGTGCCGCACAAAGCAGCTGAGGTTGAAAAAGCAGGAAATAAAGGACAGATAAGAGCCTAGGTGGGCGGGTGAGCCAAACAGACCAGCAGACACCAAACCAATTTGGTGTCTGCTGCTCTTCAGAGCTACCAGCCGGGCAGAACCAGTAGCATCCCACCCCTGCAATCTATTCTGACATCTCTCTTCTGCTGCCATCCTCACTAGCTTTCATTACAGATTATTCTCCTCAGAGGAACATCTGAGGTTTTGTACAAGTGACAGGTTTTTTTTCTTCATCTCAAATGATTAAGCAGTGGCCTGACAGAGCTCTCATTGCTGAGAACATTTTCCCCCTCCCTCTTCATTATGCTCCTTCATCAGACAGACTTGGCTGTTTTTCCTAAAGCTTCAGAACCTGCCAAACAAATTTGAACAAAAACTATGTCTTGATTGAAACATGGGAGTTATTACTTCACAAGCAATAAAAGAACTCTTGTTTCACCTTCAAACTTTGAAAAGGGTGGACAGCAGCTTGCACCCATCACTGCAGTGGTGCTAATATGCATAATTCAGCTTGGGTTAAGCATCAGGATGACATGTCTCACTTTGGTTGCATTTACTGTTTGATGCATAGAGCCATGCAGCAAGTGAACCATTCAAAATTTTCTCCCCATCTTATGAAACTCTTTTTATCTAGCAATTACTAATGACTTTTCCACCTTATATTCCACTAAATCTTTGCCACAGATGAAGGGTAGTAAAATGCTTTTCCTTACTTGAGGAGTGTTAACAGATTATGTAACCAACTCCAGAGTGAGCTTTCTCTAAAGAACTCACAAGATGATCTTTTCATGATTTGATTAGAGCAGGGGTGTCAAAACTCGATTTCATTGAAGACTGCATCAGGATTGTATTTTACCTCGGAGGGCCAGAGTGGGCATGCCCAGAGGGGTGTGGTCAGCTCGACATCACTTGTGTCAGGGGTGCCTGTGGTAGTCCAAGCTCTCCGCCAGAGAAAACGGGCTCCTGAGCTCCATTTTCGGATGCAACGGCCTCCTGTAAGTAACCCTCTGCCAATGAAAACAGAGCTCAAGAGGACTATGTACAACCCATCCGAGTTCTGTTTTTGCTGGCAGAAGCACCGCAGGCCAGTCTTTCGCCATTTCCAGGGTGGCCCTGCGGGCCAGATCTAATCACCCCGCAGGCCAGATCTGGCCCCTGGGCCTTGAGTTTGACACCCCTGGATTAGGGCCTGATGAATATCTAATGTTTAAAAATGATTACACAGTAATAAGTCATTATAAAAAGCATGTCAATAGCTTTCATAAAATAAAATAAATCATCCTTACGATACTGTCATATACTTAGGCAAAAACAGTGGAGTGGCTAGTGAACATTTTTCAAAGATAACATTCTAAAAAGCATGTCAATAGCTTTTATAAAATAAACTAATCATCCTTATGATACTGTTATGTAATGCAAAAACAGAGGAGTTTTTCAGTGGCTAGTGAACATTTTCTCAGAGACAACTGGCCTGTCATTCAGAAATAAGCTTTTTAATATGCTCATATCATAAAGAAGAGTTTCCTCTTCCACTTTCTTTGGAGAGGGTTCATTCATGACTTGCCTGTTCCCTGAAACTTTATGGGAATTAAAACTCTCAATAAAGATCTAGGTGAAACTTTGGGGGAAAAGAAATTCAACCCAGTGTAAAAAAGCAACATACTATTCACATGTGACCAGTAACCAAAAACAAGCCAGAGTCAAAGTGCAAAATTGAACAATGTTGGCATCTTCTGTCACAATGTCCACTCCTACAGTTACACTACAGAGATATAACTACTGATTACAAAAGTAATAATCTTTTGTACAGCAAATCCAGAATTTGAAGACATTTGTAATGAGTTGTAATTTTTTAGGAATATACTGTACATGCACAAAAAGTAGAAAAGGTGTTTTGGGCTTCTTTTAAAAAAAAACATCTTTTTTACAATATTTCATGAATAAACATATCAAAAGTGTAATCACTGGCTTCAGCAAAACTTTATATGGGTTGTGAAGTTTGTTCACCCTTACTATATGTTTTCATTTGGTAGGAAGATGCTAAAATAACCAAAGACAACAGCTTTCACACTTTTAATTAGGTGAGAATTGCCAGTCTGATTGAAAACCAATTTTAAAAAGAAAATAATGACATTCATTACTCACTATAAACACACATATTAGATTCAGCCTTCACACTTCCTCTATTTTTTAAGAAGTAGCAGAAGATGACAAATGGACTAGAATTTGTTTGCTTTTTAGAGGTGGCAGTCATAATAATGACACACACACACTGATATATGTGTGTGCTTTTTTTTAATCACTTATTTATGCATTTGTTGTGTTTATATGTCATTTGTGGATCAGTACTTCAAAAAGCTGTTTAGTTAAAAATGAAAGAAATGTAAAGCAACAGTAAAGTTAGAAAAGAATAAAGTTAGATGCCAGTAATAAACCAAATAATAAACCAAAGAGCTGAAAGTAAGAAAAATAGTATGCTGTCCTTAAAACAGAACAAAGAAAAAACAGGACATCGATCATGTTTAAAAGATCAAAGAAAAGTCTTCCCTTGATACGCAAAGATTTCAGATAATCCTTTCCAAGGAAAGCTTTTGAGAAATAAAAGCAATATCATCTTCAAAAGATTCTCCATAGGTAATAATGTTGGATTCCATTAGATCAAGGGTCTTCAAACTTGGCAAGATTAAGACTTGTAGACTTCAGCTCCCAGAATTCCTGAGTTAACATGACTGGAGAAGGAATTCTTGGAATTGAAGTCTACAAATCTTAAAGCTTTCAAGTTTGAAGACCTCCACATTAGAAAGAAATCTTAAAAATAATGAGGTCCCAACTCATGTAGGCACTCAAGCTGTTTTTCCTATCATCAACAGCAGCCCAATAGACACTAAAAAATATCTTTCAAATCTATATGGATAGCCTTGCCAGGCCAGATTCATTCTGGGCCTTATGTTACAAATGAACATAAAATATAGAATAACAGAGTTGGAAATGACCTTGGAGGTCATCTAGTCCAATTCCCTGCATGAGCAGGAGAGTTGATACCATTTCAGACAAGTAGCTATCTAGTCCCTTCTTGAAAGCCTCCGGTGTTGGGGCACCCACAACTTCTGAAGGAAAAGGATACCACTGATTGATTTCCACTGATTTCCAAATTTCTCCTAGTTCTAGGTTGCTTCTCTCCTTGATTAGTTTCCATCCATTGATTCTTGTCTTGCATTCTGATTTTTTGGTAAATAGCAATAGCACTTAGACTTACATACCATTTCACAGTGCTTTACAGTTTACAATCTAAGCAATTTACAGAGTCAGCATATTGCCCCCAACAATTTGGGTCCTTGTTTTACCCTCTTCAGAAGGATAGAAGGCTGAGTCAACCTTGAGCCTGGTGAGATTTGAATTGCCAAATTGCAGGCAGCCAGGCAGTCAGAAGAAGTAGCCTGCAGTACTGCACTCTAACCATGGCTCATAGTGGCTCAAATAGTTTTCAAATACTGGAATACTGCTATCATATCTCTCCTAGTCGTTCTTTTCACTAGACTAGAATTAATGACCCCAGACTTTAAATCTGATCCTTAGGACAAAGCTGGGCATTTTGTGTAGCAGGGGAAGGGAGTCCCAATCAAAGCCCTATAATAGATATTAGGCCTTTGGAGGCCATAAATGAACTATTTGATTTTTTTCTCCCTATTTACAGTATTACAAAGCTATAAAAACATCTTAAGACTTCACATTTGCAATGCTTTTCCACATTACAATCTGTCCTTTTGCAAATCATTCTCAATTTACTTTAACCACAATATGGAATTTCCCAGGCTCCTATGTACATGCACATCCTTACCATCTGTAGATGATGAAGAAACCTTTCCTGTGTTTCTTCACTTTGGAGGAGAGTGAACAATTTGTCCACTTAAGAGATAGGGTTCTAAGATCTGGGTCACCAGGAATGAATGCCAGTCATTCTTCAGATCCCACGAGTGGAAAGCAACCTCATGCCTTTGTTGACTAGACTGCTGATGAAGCAGTTCCCCCCTCCCACCCTGCAGCAGTTTTAGTGTAGAGGGGGGTAAGACAGAGATTATTACTAAGTCAGGAAAAAAAAGTGAAGATTGACAATCAGATAAAGTCCTTCCTAAAGAGATACATATCATGGGAGGCACGAGCACAAAAAACCACAAATGCATAAGAGAAGCAAAGAGAAAAGAAACCCCAGTGTTCCTATGGTAGTTGAGAGCAAAGGTATTTTGCCACTTTCGGCACACCTCTGATTTGATGGTGGTGGGCTTTCAACTTTACTGCCTTCAGATCTCAGGGTGGGGGAGATAAAACCCTTTCCATATTTCAGCTCCTTTGTCTCTTTTCCACAGTGATGGTTGGACAATGAGACAAAGTTGATGTTTTGATGCTCTTTCTGGCCCACTCTTAATCAGAGTTACTAGCTGGTAGATTCTCCTGCTTCTTTACCCCTCTGGCTGGGGTGAAATTCAAAAATTCCCCCTGTGGGTGTGGCTGTGGCCGTGGCTTGGTATACTTGGTATAATAGTAATAGCAACCAGGCGTGATTTTTTTACTGATTCAGATTGTCTCTACCACATCTCCTGAGGTGGGCCAAAGTGGTTGAATTTCACCCCTGCCCTCTGGACAGGAAAAATATCAACAAGCAAACACCACAATTTTATTACTGATTCTGCTTTAGAAAGGAAATATGGCACAATTCTGGTCAATTTCACATGATTTTTTTTTAAAAAAATAAGAAGTCTAGGTTTCACTGTTTCATCAGCAAACATTTTTTTTGAAGGCTCAGCTTTTTCACTATTTCATTGGTGAACCTGGAAAAACAATTAAAGGCCCTGTCACACTGCCCAACGGATGCAAAACGTTAGTAAAAAGGACACAACGGACAAGAAAAATTTTCCATCCGTTGTTATCCGCTCTGAAAAGGGGCAAAAATTTGCATAACCAGAGCGGATAACACGGAAAGGAACGG
>BHFT01054647.1:0-14809 GCA_004320025.1 Laticauda laticaudata
TTTTGTTTCCAGCACAATTTGTCCTGTTAAGTCTCTTACGATAATTCTTTTTTTGGGCTTGTGTGGACTTATCTCAGATGTAAGATTTTCCTTGCTTTTTTTATTATTGTTGGTACATTTTGTATTGCTTCATTTTTTTGTAGAAATATAGATAAGATTTTTACATCCCCTCCTTCCCCAGGCTTTCATCTGTTAATGGTGTAATTTTTCTGCTTTTTTTTTTTGTGTAATATTGTCATCTGGCTTTATTTTTTTAGATATAACTTCGATAATCCAACAATTTATCTACCTTGTTATGTGATTATGATAGTTTTTTTGTTGTTTCTAGTCTCTTAGTATATGGGACTCTTAACAGCTTATTTTCAATCTCAGTTGACTGTTCTTTTATCATCATTCCATTTAAATGTGTATCTGCTGATTTTCCTTGGCTTTTGTCCTGAGATTGAGCCTATTTTTTCACAAAATAGATTTTGTGTTGATTTCTTTTAATAATATGCCAACTTTTCATAGTTTCTTCCTTCTCACCTAAAGTATCAGCCTTTTTTGTGTTGATATTCATACTTATGGGTTTTTTTTTTCTCGTAAACTATTTTCTTTTGTTATATTGTCTTGTTTGTATGTTTCTATTATTAGCTTGTGTATATGCCAAACCATATCTTACTCCTGTATTTTTAAGATGAAGATTAAGAATAGATAAGAAATTTTAAAAATAAAATAAGAAAAGAAAGATTTTTTTTTTTTATGAGAAGAAAGAACCTTTTAATTTTAGTTTTTTATACCAAAATTCTTTTCTCCCAAAATTCTCTATATGATAGAGTATTTTATAGTTATGGCCAGTTTTTTTTTTTTTTTTGTTTTTTTTGTGTCTTCCTTTTTTCTTGTTTTGTCTTTTATATATGAATAAACCTTTACTACGGTGGAATTTATTTTTTCATTGTATTTTTTTTTTTTATAAAGTTAAATTTTATTAATTTTTTATAACAATTTACAAACTTTTTATACTTCCAATAACAGCTTAAAAACTATTAGAAACATAAATATCTTTTTGGGACGGGCAGTTTTTGACTCCGAGTTACATCTTTGTGTACTAGACATAATTTTCAAGTTCATGCTCTTGCTTTATTTTATAGCATTTTTCCATTGTTCTTATTTACTATTTTACATTTTCTTTATTATAGTCTTCTCCCTCTTCTTTTTCACTCTCTTTTTTTTTATTATATTTTATTTTCATCTCAATTAAATATTCTATATCTTTATATCCTTTGTCTTTTTTGTTTATTGTCTTTGTTTCAGCTGGTCTATACTCCCCTATTAACACTTAATTCTTCTTTGTATTGTCTGATTGGGTTAGGGCTTATTATATGCTCTTTGTTATGATACTGTATCCTTCGCTAGTTTTATAGTTCTTAAACATAATTCACTTATTTTCTATTCGGATTTCTGCGTTTGTGAGGCATTTTAATGTATAGACTCAATATTTTTAAAAACAAGAAAATAAAAAAAATTTTTTTTAAATTTATATATTTAATTATAAAACAACGATCCCTTAGGCTTTAATTTTTATTGATCATTAATAATTTAATATATTTTTGTCTTAAACATTTTACAATCCGTTTCTAATTTTATAATATATTTCTATGCTTTGGGTTACATTTTATAGATATTTTGCTAATTACTTTCCCCTATTTTAATAATATTTTATTTACAATGTCAATGTTTCCCATTTTCTTTTAATTCAATTTCTTTCATTTATTTGATTCTATTTATTATTTTAAAAAAATATAGATATTTCACTTAAAATATACATTTAAATTATTTTTGTTATTTTTTATTACTTATTTATTTTATATCATGATACTAACATCAATTATCTTTTATGTACTTTGCAGTAATCTCTTTTTTCATTTTTATGTACCTCATTTATCTTCTAAATAAGTTCTGTTTTTTACATCTTTTATTTTGTTTTCTTTTTGGTAGTCTTCTCTTCCTGTTCTTCCTCCTTGCTTTCTCCACTCTACCCTTTTTATCTCTTCCTTTTTCTAATCTTCCACCCTCTTGTGTTTATTCTTCTTTTTCTGTTTGTCTTTTCTTGTATTGTTGTTCCATCTTTTCACCTTGTTTTCTCCTTTTTTTGGTTTTTTGTTTTTAGTCTTAAGTTCTCTCCATTCTCTTTTCTCTTTCTTTTCTATTATTATATAAGTTGCTTTTGGATTGTTTCTTCTTTCTTTCTTTTTCTTCTTTTCTTTGTGTTTTCTCATATGTGATACATTTGCCTTTATTCTATAGAATATGATAATAAACTTTAGAACCGATAAGAATTCCTTTCCCTTTTGTTTTCTCTCTTGTATTTTATTTTATTTCCATTTTCAGTTCATTTCCATAAGTTAATGCCATTGCTAATAAAAATTAAAAAATTTTTTTTTAAACGTATTGCCATATTGTTGATTTTATCATTTCAATATGAATTTCTCCAAAAGTCCCTTTAGTCAACCAATTTGAACCAATCAAAAGACACACAGTCTTTTCCATTTAACACCTTCTTTTTTTTTCACTTTTTTTTCTTTCCATTTATTTGCTTCAATAAAACTTTCAAATTTTTTGACCTTCAATCCATTTGATTTATAGAATAGCCAATTATGGATTAATGGAAATAGATTCCAATTAGAGGTTCCTTCTCCTATATATGTTTAAAGGTATATAAAAAAATATTAATATATTATTTTACTTAGAATAATTATATAAAAAAGATTGACGAGTAGAAAAAGATTTTCACTAAGTTTATATATATTTATCTTATTATTATTTATTATTTATTGTTATATATTATATTTATTTATATTATTTATTTCATATTGGGTTGATAGGTTATTATATATAATATTATATATATGTTTTTTTTAGCTTCTGCTGTGTGTTATCTTACATTTTTGTTTGTCGTTTAGCTTCTTTCGTCTGGATTTTCCCACTGTCATTTTTAGTTTCTTTGTTAAAGTTTTTTTTAGCTTCATTGTTTTTCTGTTTAAACGTTTTGTTAGTCAACGGTTTTCAGCAGAATCTTCATCTTGCCATATCTCAGGCTTCTCTGCTGAATGGAGATGTTGTTGTTGTTTGCTTTTCTCACTTTCTCTTTTTCTTTGTTTCAATATATTTTGTGAGGTGGTCTCTTCTGATTGGCTTTATTTAACTCTTTGCTGTGTTTTCATTTGTCTTTGGAGGTTTGATTGATTGGGTGTTTCTGGTCTTCTCTGTTTTTGTGTGCTTTTATATTGTGCTGGCTCAGCACTCTGTTCTTTGTGTTTGTGAGGCTTTTCATTGCTGCTTGGCTTTCATGTGTTGATTTTTTTAAGGACGGTGACTTCATTTAGTTTGGGGTCACCTGTTTGCCTGGTTGGTTTGGGTGTAGTTGTTTTGAGTGTGGGATTTGGCTATCTAGTGGGAGTTCTGTCTCTGTTTGCTCACGTGTGTTTGTCTGGTTTGTTTGTTGGTGTTTAGTTTACTTTCTATTTGAGAGTGTCTCAGGCTCCAAATGATTTTGACAGTCTGCTGGAATCATTCTCTTTCTATTTCATGCTGTAGTGTACTTTTTTTCAATTCTTTTATGTGTGGGGACTTCTTTGATGAGATTCTGTGGCTTGGAGTTTTTCTTATTGTGGCTAGGGTTTTTGCGTGTCCTTGAAGTTGATGTATGTGAACTTTTGGTGTGTTTTCACTGTGTTGAGTATGTTTGAGGAGTGGTTGGTGTTCAGTTTTTTTTACTGCATTTTTTGTGTTCAATCTTTGCGCTTGTTTTTTTGTTGGTTGATTGTGACTTCTATGTGCTTTGGATCCAATGTTATTTTGTGGCGGGGCATTTTTATGTACATGTGAATTTTCGTATTTTATGCCTTGGTTTTTCCAGTGTCAATTTTGTCTTGGGGTTTCCTTCAGGATTCTTTGCTATTTTTTTGTCTGTTTTGAGGCATGTTCTTGATTGTGTTGATGCCTTGTGTTAGTATCTTTTTGTCTTACTATTTTATCTTGTTTAGTTTATCCTCTTATGTTTTAGTGGTGCAGACAGTCTTTCTTCTATTTTTTGTCTTTGTTCTTTGTGGGTTCTTTTCTTTGGTTCTTCTTGTTATGTTTTGGTCGTTTTTTTGTTGGTTTCGAAGCTTAGGTGATTTTGTGTTTTTGTGTTAAGTCCATTGGCTTTGTCATACTTCAGTTCAGGGTGCATTTTCTCAGTTTTTTTCATTGTTTTTTTTCTTGCCAGTTGCGTGGGTTTTAATTGTCTATTCGCTGGTAATAATTTTTTATCTTGGCTGTTTTGGTGGTGGTGGTATTGGGGTGATTTTTTTTTTTATTTTTTGGTAGCGGTTTGGTGTGTTGGTTTTCTTGTGTATTTGTTGTGTCCTGCAGGTGTTGTGCCATCTGTTCTTTTTTGTCGATTAGTCTATTCTATATCAATGGTTTGTTTGTTTCTCTTATTTTTGTTTCCTTATTTTTTTTTCGTTTGGTGTGTTGTTTTAGTTGTGTTGTTAGGAAATTGTTTTTTCTTTTTTTTTTTTTTTCCTTTCCCATGGTGGTTCCAAATCATAAATGTGTCATCGGATTGTATCTTTTAGCCATAGTTTGGGTTTTTGTTGTTTATATTTTTGGTTGGCATTAGGCCAGTGTTCTTCTGGATTTTCTGAATCTTTTTTTATGAACGTTGTTTTCTAATGTACCGTTGTGTTGACAGTGCTGTGATTCCCATAGGGGTCTGCCTTCAATTTGCTTTTATTCTTTGTCCTTTTTATTATTGAAATTTTTGTTGGTTTTAGGCATGTGTTCTGTTAGTTCCATGTAGGTCTTTAGTTTTTTGTTTGTGTATTGTGTTATTTGATGGATTTCTTCATTGTTCTGTTTTATCGGGGATACTTTTTTTTTTTTTTTGTGATAATATAAACCTATCTTGTCAAAAACTTATACTCAGAGATTTCTTGTTTCTATTGGTTAGATCTTTTTTGTATTTTTTATTTCTAAGTATTGTTGGTATTGGTTTTGTATATTATGAAGCTGCTTTTGGTTTTTTTCAGCATGGGGGTCTGTATAGTTGTTTTGCTAAGTATTTTAGCTAGGTTTTTTGTTTTATTGTTGTGCTCCATTGGTAGTTTTCTGACTTTAATTTTGGGTTCTTGAGTGGTATTGCCTTTCTTTGTGTATTTGTGTGTGTGAGTCCGTTTTTTAATTTTTGGTGGTCATTCTAGTAAGTTTTTTCCTCTTTGGGTTTATCTGTTCTGTTGGATTTTCTTTTGCTTATGTGGTGCTGGTTATAATTTTCTTTTCTTGTACGTTAATTTTTTCCAGATTATGTTTTTTTGGGTCGATGTTTTAGGTTTGTTATGTGGAGTCTTGGTATTTTATTGGTCTGTCATTTTTGTTTTCATAGTCTTTCTGTCCATTACTTTTGTGTGGCATTTCCTTCTTTTTTTTTTTTTTGCTGCTGGTGTAGTTTTTTATTATTGCTGGTTTTTTATCATTTTTCAGGTGTTTTGTTTGCTGTTGATTTCATCTTTTTTGCAAATTATTTTTTGTTGGTTTTCTCTGTGTTGCATATGGATGTGTAGTAATCCTTGTGTGTTTTGTTAGCTTTTCATCAGAAAATTTGGTTTTTTTTGGCTGGATTTTCTATTCTGTACATTATGTTATGGATTCTTGGTTGGTTTTTTTGTGCTTTGGTGCTTGGCATAATTAAATTGCCTAATTGGATTTTTAGGACATATTCTTGTTTTCTGTTTTTTTGAGTTCTCTCTGTTTTTGGTATAACGTTTTGTTATTACTTAATTGTTTCATTGTGTTGTGCTTGGTTATGTGGTAATTTCTTGTTTTTATTTTTCTAATTTTTGTTTGAGTTTCTTTGTGAGTTTGATTTTGTAAGTTTTTCTTTTTAGTTTCTCACTCTCCTATAGTTGTAAGTTTGTTTTAATTTTTTTCAATTTAGATAATGTTGTAGTTTGGGATTTTTCTGTCTCAATCTTTTTGTTAGTTTTTGCTAGCAAATCTTTGTTTTTTTTTTTTAACTTGATCTATGGTAATCTTTTACTTTGTGAATTCATTTTGTTAGTCTCGAATTCTTTCTTCAGGATACGTTTTGGTTAGCTGCTGTGTATGAATTGTAATTTTGATAAGCTGAAGGTTTGTGTTTTGTTACCACTGTTTTGTCTCTGCTAGTTCTGCAAAGGAAATTTTTTTGTCACATTTTTCCTGCTTCTTTTTAACTTTTCTTAGCTTGGTGCTTCATTGCTCTTGATCTGGTCTGTTTCTCTTTCGTAGATGTTCAGATTTATTTGTTTTTAAAGCTCTCTGCGTTTGATGTTTTTTTATTCTTTATTTTGTGCTGTTTAGCTTTCCTTCGGGTATTTGTGATTTTCCCAACGTCATTGTTAGTTGTTGTAAAGTTGTAGTTTCTGCATTGTAGTTCTGTAAAGTCTTTTTTTTTAGCAACGTTTCTATCAGTTAATCTCATCTTGTTCCTTATCATCAGGCTTTTTCTTTAATGGAAGTGTTGTCTCACTTCTTGTTCAATAATTTGGCTTCATAGTGGCATCCCTTAAAAATAATTTTATACAGTATATTCTTTGATGAAGCTGATTCAGGAATAATACCACCAGTTTTGTTTTACTTCCACATCTTTTATGTCACAACTCTCGAATACCCTAATTAAATTTTATATATTTGCAAAATAGTTTATGAATTTGCATTACAAACCCTGAAATGATTATAACAGTTTCATATTATTTATCCCAGCATACAAAGGTAAATGTCCCAGTAGTATTATGGTTCATAAAATCTATGATAACATTAATTGACTAGACCTATTCCAAGATTTCCAACATATACAAAACCTTTTAAAAATCATCCATAGTTTCCCTACCTTATATCTGGAAAATATATTATTACCTAGATAAGAATATATTATAACCTTAGCCACATTATGCCATAAGAAATCCAATCAGATTCATTCCTAATTAAATCTCTCTTAGATCTTCCCAAATTATACTGTCGCTCCCAAAAATACACATAATAAGGCATTCCTCTTCAGATGCCCATAGTCAGCTCTTCATAGCACCATTTTTATACATAAACTTAGCTATATAATACTTAGACAATTAACAACTCAGCCCCCATCTGATATAACCGCAGGTGCTTTCATATGTTCATAAAACTCATATCTCACTTCTTAGTAAATTAATCTGATCTAATGTTTTTTTTTAGATACTCTAAGAAGATTCTGTTGTAAGTTTTGACGTTGGTTTTCTACTATTCTATCATTTTTAGTCCCGTAAAATTAAAAGGAAAGGAAACTCTTGGTTATTCAAAAAATATACCAATCCAGCTAAATACCTCTAGATACTAACAGAATAACACTTGCTTTATTGAGCATTGTGTCATTTATTTTACATATTGACTCAAAGATTTACATGCTTTAATGAAATAGGAGCCCCTATGGGTTGTATCACCACTGTCACCTCATTGCCAAACCTTTCATGGTAGATATGTCGTAATCCAGAATGCTGCGCTTGTGCTAATGCCATCCCACAAACCTACTTTTGGCTAAGATACTATCTGTATTGATATATTTGTGATTGTTGTCCTCTCATGTGGTGAATTTAATGAAAAATTATCTCTTATCTTTTTTCCTAAACATCTACCTATACAACACATCACCCCAAAAATAAGTTCACCATGAAAACAGAAAATAATTTTCCATTTCCTAGATGTACTTAATCTACAATTTAAGAAACAGGATGGCCACCACTTGGGAATCACACCATTATACCAATTGAGAGAAAACATTAACAACCTTTCTTTCATTTCCCTGGTCCCACCACTCCATGCACAGATTATATATTCTTTTTTTTTTTTTTTTTTTTGTGTGTTTTTTATTTTTCTTTTTTGGCTTGGAAGACCACTATTACTTCAAAAATCCAATTTTATTACGCCTGTGTCAGATAATTGGTACACATATAAAGATCTCTGAACTTATGCCCTTCTCCTCTGACTGTAAGTATTACAGGCCATTATGGCTTTTCCATCTCATTAAACAAAATCACTGTTGTTATCACATAAAAATTTTGACACACCAATTTCATTATATACCTAGTTAAGACCTCAATTCAGACCTATTGGAACAGCTGTTCTTGGTCTTACATAAAGATTTTTTTTTGTTACTATTACAGGCATAAATTATCTTTTTGTTTTAGTTTTTATTGAACTACACAGGCATCACTTCTTAATGTACTGTCCTTCTTAAACTCATACAATAAATAGCAAGCTTCATCCTTACTCCTTAAATACTATGACCTTAGGAAATTCAAGGCATTTATGTTACGAAAATTCTCTCCTTTGTTACTATTTCTTCCGCATTTTTGATCATACCATTGGACAGATCTTAATTTTGATTGTAATTAAGTACTCCCGTCCTAGTTCCTTATGAACACAAATAAATGCAGTAATAAAATGCTTGGAACACACTCTCTCACTAGTTTCCTCATGCTTTAACCACAGGTCACAACATCTAACTTTCTCAGTTGGCATACCCTCAAAACCCTATTGCCTACTATAGCATTCTCCCTTTTCCCATTAGATTATCTATTTCATGAGATTTAAGCCATAGATAGTTTGAAAATTAGGATCCTGATTCAGCTGGAGTGTTAATGAATTAGAGAAGAGTATATTCCAGCAGGACTGACAGATTTCATTTGGAAGCCTGCACTCTCAAATAGGAAAGATCTTCGTGAGCACCACAAAACAGACCAAACTACACTGACAGACTCCTTCTTGATGTCCTCCAACGTCAAACACCCCCTCATGCCATCTAGGTGAAACCCAGCTTGCTGATGTGAAGAGCAGCTTCCTTTCACACGAAAGCCAAGCTTAGCATTTTGAAAGCCCCAACAACAAGACAGAGTGCTGTTCAGCCATTCAAAGCCACAAAACAGACATAAGAAACCAGATTCACCAAATCAATTTCCTCTCAAGTCCAATGAACACCTTCCAGGTTAATAGCCAATGCAGAAGAGACCAGCCTCGAAATTTTGATTTGGAAGTGAGACCACCACTTCCATTCAGAAAGCCGTGATGTATGGTCAGATGAGATTCTTGCTGAACGTTGCTAAAGCAATTTTAACAGAACTACAATTGGAGCTACAACTTTTAACATAAACTACTAATGTAACGTGATAATACCCGTAAGGAAGCTAAACAGCA
Organism: Laticauda laticaudata; assembly: GCA_004320025.1. Taxonomy (NCBI): domain Eukaryota; kingdom Metazoa; phylum Chordata; class Lepidosauria; order Squamata; family Elapidae; genus Laticauda; species Laticauda laticaudata. The sequence continues at coordinate 9,229 of BHFT01054647.1, forward strand.
TTAATATTATATATATGTTTAGATAGACTTTCACACTTGCACTTTTATTTATGTTATTCCAAGGCTCTTATTAATACTCTCTTTTCCAGCAGCTTCAAAGTCCAAGCCTCAAGTGTTTATATTGATAAGAGTTCAGGCGAAATAACAGCTGTAATATATTTTTCTTGTGCTCTCCCTCCATCTTTTTTTTAATAATGTCCTTGAGAAGGAGTTAGTTTATACATTTCTCCCCAGTTCAAAAATAAAGTACTTTTAGCCTTTAGTTGTTGGCAGCGTTGCTAATGCTCTTAATACTTTTCCCTCCCCCAGCCAGGATATGGCAATGGAGTTAGAGGTTTACAAAACTCATGTTATATGAATAAGAAAGGATTAAGTTCATAGGAGGGGCTCCTTACCGTAATGAAAAAAAAAATCAAAAGAAGCATAAAAATATTAATAATGATAAAATTTCACTGGTACCTAAAAATCACATTAAAGTCCTCAGAAATAAGGAAGTTTATAAGGAAAAGAATCCAAGCCTCCAATTTGATCATCACTTTTTAAAAAAACGCCGCTTTAAACAATTCCAGATCATATTATCTCAAAAATAAAGGTCACAGGTTTCTTCTTTGTTCAGGATATCCTTCTGGTTCTACAACCATTATTGTACAATACAAAAGAGGGTTTCTTCACCCAAACCAACACACATTCGCTCAAGCCACTTTCTCGGAGCTGTCCCGACTTTCAGGCAGGCTTTATGAGGCTGCCTTCCCACGCGCCAGCAAAAGGCTTTTCTCCCGATCAAACCAGAGATTTGCGATATCTTTTCTGGGATCCTGGTGACTGTGCTCTTCACAATCCCCGTCTCTACGGGACGGTTTAGGTCCGTTAGGACCGACCAGGGGCGAAAATATCAGCTGTGATCTCAGTGCCCCGAGATCGCAACTGTAGCACTGAGACGAAGCTCCGCCTTCTCCTTTTTTTTCATTGGATTTTTGCTGGTAGTACAGATGTGTCACATTTATTCTTTCTTTAAAGAAAGTATCCTGAGGGTACAAGTGGGCTGGGAGTTTCTTTTTGACTGTAAACTTCAAGGAAGCATCAGTCACCAACTTGGCATCCCATCCATGTTCCCAGATGCAAGGCACAACCTGACCCTGTTGTACAGAATATCCTAGGTTACATGAAGCATATCACTGATAACCTTTGTAAGTTGCAGATAAAGCATCCATGAAGAAAATAATCATGACTGTGGACTTGTCACTTATAACAGCAAATAATCAGAACAACAATAATTTATTGATTGTTATTCACACACACCCCGCAAAACATACCAAATATTTATATTCTTCTCAAACTTTCTTAATATTTACATATTTCAAATTTGTGTGGATGGGGGAGAACAGGGATGTCAAACTCAAAGCCCGCAGACTGGATTTGGCTGGTGGGATGCTTAGAGCTGCCCCATGGGGCCACCCTGGAAACAGTGAACGACTGAGCCACAGTACCTCTGCCAACGAAAAGAGAGCTCAGGAGGGCTTCAGGTGGCCTTCCTGAGCTCCATTTTAACTGGCAGAGGGTTGCAGGGGGCCATTGCAGCAGAAAACAGCCCAGGAGCCCATGTTCACTGGCAGAGCACTCAGGCCACCACAGGCGCCTCCAACATGACTGATGTTGAGTTGGTCATGCCCCCTGTCATGTGCCCCCCCTGAGATAAACCACAACCCTGATGTGGCCCTCAATGAAATCGAGTTTGATATCCTTAGTATAGAACGTCTTTTTTAGGCTTGATGGCAATCACTGAAGGATGAAAATGCAGCAGCATTTTTCTTCCAATATAAAAACAAAATTGGGTCATGCTGACAGATTTATTTATTAACTTTGAAGACTTCAAGTCAGTTTTTGATTCCTGAATCCTAACTTCCTGGATTAGTCCCTGCAGTTTTCTTGGCAAGGTTTTTCAGAAGTGATTTCCCCCTTGCTTCCTTCCTAGGATACAGAGAGAGTGACTGGCTTTGTGTCTAAAAATGGGATTAGAACTCACAGTCTCCCAGTTCCTGATGCCTTAACTACAGCACCAGACTACTCTCATGCAAACAGATAGCTGGGTGACATTCTAAAAGGGATCAATGCATTAAATCTTAGATTCCATAGTAACTTCCTCTTCAGTGCCTGTGAAAAACTGTCTGTCTGTCTGTCTGCCTGTCTGCCTATCTATCTATCTATCTATCTATCTATCTATCTATCTATCTATCTATCTATCTATCTATCTATCATCTATTTATTTAAACTTCTGTGTCATCCATCTCACCGAGGCGACTCTACGCAGCTTACAGTCATTCAATAAAATACCATATAAAACATTTAAAACAATAAATAAAGAAAATAAAAGTTTTATGGCTTGTTCCCTAAAATGCAACCATAATAAGCTTCCCTAAATATCTCACCATCTTGTTTTCAGTGGTGACCAAGGGCTCTTTCTGTTTTAAACAGAGTGTCTGTGTGAGCAGCACACCATTTCAGAAAATTCTTTTATTAGGCAGCATGATTTGGAGATTGTATCTCCTGGCCTCAGGAAGATTCTTGATTGGCTTTTGAGTTGAACAAGAGATGAGATACCCCTTGCCTGGGCAGCTTGTTTAATTTAAAAGGTAGGAAAAAGACCTGTCAATAAATTGAGCCCAAAAGTTTGGTACAGTAGTTCTCCAAACTATATCAAATGTTCGGCTTCACTCAACTGTCTTAGAGCTAGGAATCCTTTGTTATATCTTGGAACTTTATGTAGTGAAAATTGTGCAAACTCTATATTTATGCATTTCCCTCCCAAATTGGATCAAGTACTTAACATCATAAAATCTCTATTTAATTACATCACAAATCACCCTCTTCTTTCAGCATATTAGTGGCTTTCAACCACTACCTCAACTAAAATCACAACAACAATCAAAAATAACCACCAAACCACAGCCACAAACAATTACCATCCCTTCAAATAATTCCACAAATAATATCTCCTTACTCATCAGAGACACCATGGAACATAAACAGAAACGTCCAAATGCCATCTTACTTGGTCTCGAAGACACCAACAAATCAGATGACATCACCAAAGTTCATGATATCAGAAGCAACTCAAATACAGCAAACATCTCTGCTGAAGATATCATTGAAATAACCAGAGATGGCCATGGGTACAAACACAATGATGGCTCTGTGGCCCCAAGATTTTGTAGAGTTGAATATAGAAATGAGTCCAGCAAACACATATTCATTCATACAATAAATGCCATTGCAAAAACCAATCCCAACCACAAAAAAAATCATTCAAGATCAGACTTATCCATACTGAAAGGAATCTGCTCCTGTGAACTCTGCGCAGAACTCAAAAACTATCTAGACAATGGAGAAAAGGACTTATACATTGACTACAGAGCTGATTGCATCAAAAGAAGGTCACACAACCCACAACTCTGCATCCAATCCCACCCCATCCAATCCAACATCACTCAAAATTAGGCATGCATGCCCCTAACTACCTCTGTTCCAACCACAACTGGCCTTAAATGCAAGCTACTCAATGCAAGAAGCCTTTTAAAATACCTGAATTTTTCCTCTTACTAAAAATGGCTAAATTCGACATTATATTTGTCTGTGAAACATGGCTCAATGCATCTCTCCCTGATTCCATTACCACAGTAAGTATGCATGCCTCCCTTATCAGACCTCTTAGGAAAGGGGGTGAGGGTCAATAGTACACAATCTAGGTTAAAGTTTTTGAAGGTTTGGGGGGAAGAAACCACAAGAGTTCAGGTAGAGTATTCAGACATTGACCAGCCTGGTTTCGCTGGGAAGTCGTATTTCCTGCATGCAAGAAGTTAGGTGGCAATGTTGAACTTGAGTTGTATCGCTATTGTTTTGTCTTGTGGTGTGTTGTGGGCTTGGAAGCTGGAGTATTCCATTGACAGGTTAGACATTGAATGTATGATTTTATATACCGGAGATACTTAGATCGGCCAAAGGGCGGTGGTAGTTCTAAGTTTTCTAGGTCTAGAATTATCGAGATCTCAGAGATAGATAATAATTAGAACAGTAGAAAGAGATAGATATATCTTGTGAAGTATTTCTGACTTTCTCAACTGTGTTAAATCAGATAGTAATGTGGTCCAAGCTGATTGAGCTGTTATTTGAGTATTAGGTCTAGCAAATGTTTTGTATGCTCTAAGTTGATTAGTGAATATTACTCAGAGAACTAGCTATGGTAAGATTAGGTTTAACACTCTTAACGCCTTTTTTGGCTGTTGTAGTTTACAGTGGGCTCTTCAGCACTTAGGTCATTTGGAGAGATGCAGTACTCCAAGATCCCTTGACAGGGAGTTTCGGATCCTCAACAAAGGTCTTTGGTCACTATTCTAGCCTGTATTCTTTATCTCTTCTGGATTTCTTTTTTTTTGGCCGAATATGTAGGCACAGAGCTGTTAGTTTGTGAGATGTTGAATTTGTCATTTGTTTGACCATTCTGATACATAAGTCAAGCGTCTTTTTGAACGGGTAGCATATTGTCTGTGGTGTCTGGAATAGAATATACACACTACATAGAGAGAAGAAGCAGTTGTTCTTGTAGTCACAGAAGGAATTAGTGTAGAGTATGAAAAGAGTTAGAATCCTAGACAATTGTCTTGGGGACACCAACTATTGACAGTACAGAATTAACTCGATATAGGATATACATCTTTGACGGCATTTGTTGTGATACGATATATCGACCAGGAAGATATAATACAAGTTGATGTAGTGTGTCCAGAGATACCATAAGATTTTTTAGTTTTAGGAGTAGTTGTTCGGTGTTGAGCGCACTGGAATCACAAGGCTTACTAGAAGTCTATGTAGAATTGCGTCTATCGTCTTTGCCAGATCGAGTTGTGTAGTCATATGTTTTTTGCAGGTGGTAAGGAGTTGCAGATTACATTAAAGTTTTTTCCTAAACCAAATTGTTTATTAGAGAATAGGTGTTTGTTCATTAAGTGGGAGTGATGGATTGTTATAATTGATTTCATGGATTTAGAAAGGTGATGCAGCATAAATAAGATTGGATGAAATTTCACTAGGCTGGGCTCCGCTTTTAGATGGTGGATGACCATGGCTTGTGGACCAAATAGCTTTGCAAGGAGGGCTGATCCTGAAGATTTTTGAAGAATACATAGGAGGTTCGGGTTTGCCAACGACACACCTATGGCAACACAATACGAGCAAACATACGCTACTTATAATAAGAAGTAGGCAACCATCATTCCGTCCAGTCCAATTAAGATAAATGGTTTTTAGATTACGTAGTGCTTTTAAACATTGCCTCTCAATCAAATCTAATGTTTACACACAACACAGGACTCCAACTCGGTAAGTTTGTCCGTGTCGACGCGGAAATAGCTGAACACGCCATAATGATCATTGGCTGTTTACAATACTGAGGCCAAAGAATGTGTGAAGAGGTCTTGCCTTAATTAGTATTGTCGTTGCAGTCTTTACATTAAGGTCTTTCAGGTGGGAATACCTTGCAGTCTTTAGTTTGGTTGTTAGAGAATGTGAAAGTGTGGGGTGATAGTTT
>BHFT01054649.1:0-24244 GCA_004320025.1 Laticauda laticaudata
ATGGCATATGAGAAAGAGGCCATGATTGATGCATCCTAAATGGGAGAATTTCTAGAGAACCAAATCCACTTTTGATATGGATGAATACAAACCTGGAAGCCTGAAATCACAGAAAACCTTTCTGAAAAAAAGCAAGTCTAATATTTAAAACGTTTTAATTTCACTCTCAATATTTTCCTAGGAGAAAGAACTTTTGCCAAAATCTGTAGAAAACCCAACAACATAAAGATGTGTTATAATGATGATAATACAAAACTATCACAAAAATACCAGACATAGAAAAAAAAAAATAATCCCTGATGTGAAAACACAAAGTCAATATTTAAAGGCACATTTAATCAACTGGTTAAGCTAACAAAAAATTGTTTATCAACCCGATGGACTGGGTTGAGAAAGAAAAAACTTAGTCTTGCAAGCCAAAATACATATAACAGGGCCATATCAAAATTCGGCACTTTGTTTGTAAAAAACTTGAAACCTCATCAAGACAATTTGGTATGTCTCAAAGCATTGAAATAAGCTAGTTGAGAGGTGGGGGGGTCTGCCCAGTATCTGCTTGCAAAAGAAGACATAGAAATATCTGAATTTAAACAGAGAAACCCTTGCGTCCTGAAAGAGATTCTATGACTTTATACTGAACTTCCAAAGCTGAAATATGTATTGGTTGTAAACTGATCTTTTTCAAACAAGTTCACATTTATCCATAAAAGATCCAACTGCAAGGTATTGCAAAGAGTTTTAATACTATCTACGCCTTCATAGACTCCCAATGATTATATAGATAGGTTTCAGTTACATCACAATTTGGCGGTTTTAAATATAAGCTCCACCAGTTGTCATCAAGAAATCCACCCAAATGCGAATGGATGGATGAGAAGAGAGTAACAGAATATTAAATATTTAAGATGTTTTTAATCAACAAGATAATTGGACTGGTCCTTGTTGGGGGGTGCAGAGGTAGATAATATCAGTTAATAGGGTTCACTCCTATTCAGTACAACCAAAATTCAACCCATCGGATATCACTAAAGATACTAATTCCTTAAGATGGATGGATATAATACATGTGGCCATGTAAGATTATCTTTTACAGGAAGTAGAAGAGTTACAAAACTCATAGAGACAAAAATTGTTGAAACAAAATTAAGATTGAGGACTCGTTATATTGTTACAAAATTCTAAAATTATAACAACCTCTAAAATTAGGACAACAATTCAATTGCCTTCCCCCATCTCCAGAATATTAACCTCTGTGACATATAGCTTCAACTTCCAAAACACTAGGAGATTACCAGTATTTACTATAATTGATAAACATAGATATTCAAACTCCCAATACCTTTCCAACTTCAACACCATATGGTACATAGGGGAAAAAATTATTGAATAAAGCCAACCTTATCATAGGACACTCACAAGGATCCAAATAATATTTAGTAGCTTGGAAACCTTCCTTCTTTCAGAAATGAGTAATAGCAACAACACGTAAAAGCATCCAAATTATAATCAATTCACAAAAACCCCTGATAAACAATCCTAATTAACATGTATTGCATGATTTGTTTTTTCCCAGGAGATATCTGTTTTTAAGGAGGGCAGATGTAAGATCATTTATCTGTCATTCTTCATGGGGAGAAGAAAAGGGGGGAGCTGAATAAAGAAAATCCTTTCTTATGTTTATAATATTTAAATCTTATCTCAAATTGTATAATACAAATAGAAGGAGGGAGAAAAGCATGCCAAAACCTGTACCTCTAACAACCAGGAGATGAGAAGGTCATAAAAATTCCACAGTGAGATTGTACTTTGGGAATCTCTTGAATAGTTCGTTCCAAAAAGGGTGTGTGTGTGTGGGGGGAAATTAGGTATTTCCTGGAAACTGTGAAAAGATCGCTCCTTACAAGAGGGGTGGGGAGGAATTAACACACTGGCTTTTGCTTCACTAAATACATGCCTGAGAGACCTCAGATGCTGCTTTGAACTCCTACAGGAATTGTCTTATCTCAATAAAGAATTCCTTTGTGGTACATTTGGATAAGTTTTCAGAAGTTCATTCCCATTGAGTGAATGGGAAGAGTTCTGTAGCCTGACAAATAGATAGATAGATAGATAGATAGATAGATAGATAGATAGATAGATAGATAGATAGATAGATAAACAAGCAGGCAGACAAGCAGACATATAATTTCCATGCTCCTAGTGAATAAAACAGGATACCTATTTTTTAAAGGTATCCCTAAAGGACCAAAATAAGTTAGCCCACTTTGACACTCTATAATTTGTTCTGCAAACAGGATTTGCTGCTTTACAAAAGGCCCTGTCCCACTGCACTTACAGATGCAAAGAGGATGTAAAACGTTAAAAAAGCTTGCCATCCATTGGAAAATTCCATGCATCTGTTGTGTACTCACTGCATACGTGTTTCATATGCTCTATCCCTCGAGCATCCATCTACTGCTATTTCATCCGCTCAAAAAGTTTTGAGCTGAACAAAACTTTGTGAACGGATGAACTTTCCGCCGTGTACGATGTACATCCGTGACATATACGGGCAACAAACGTTCTATATGTCTGTTATCATTCCTTCAACGTCTGTATCTCTCTGCATCCTCGGCACTCAAGCTACCATCATCACTGAGCTGAAAATGAAAGAGGAGGAAAACAAAAGTACACGGAACGTCCATAGCATTAGTGCACAAGAAATGATGGACAAAGGTTTGTATTTGTATGTATTATATATTTATGGATTGCAGTATGTCTAGAGTATGTAGAAGGACCGAGCGGACAACAATATTTTCTATAAAAGGGGGAGAAATATCTGGATTGCTGAGATGTGGACCATACATCCACTATGGTTGCATGGAGTTTATATATCCTACAATTCCTTATTATCCATAAGCATGCAAAGGTTAACCATTTTTTTCAGTTTCCCACCACATTTATTAAGTAAACAAATGAACAGTAACTAGTGTCTAAGCAAAGATAAATTATAACTTCTAGTAAATTATGATTTATAAATAAGGAAGATGAAACAATTAATGTGTCATAACAATTAAGTATTCAGTGTTTAAGCAAAGATAAATTTATTAACTTTTAGGTAAACTTTATGATTTATTAAAATGAGGAAAATGAACCAATTAGTGTCCAATTAACCAATAAGTATTCAGGTTTAGCAAGATAAACTTTATTACGTCTTAGGTAAATTTATGATTTGTTAATAAGCAAAAGACAAGTTAAACTGTATTAAGTGTATTTAACCCAAGTAACTTATTAACAAGTAAAAACAGTCACTAGATCTTTCAGTCATCTGAGTTGTCTGTCGTAGTGGCGTGATGGGCAGTGTGGATGTGGGCTTGAGTGTGATTAGGCCATTGGGTGCTTGCCGGTATAACAGGTGTGTGTTTCAGGAAGTATTCGGGCTGATCAGTCCGTGAGGTTGATGAGCGTTATCAAGGACTTGAAGTGTCAGGTCAATACTGTAAGATGTGTCCTTGACTTGCTGTGGTGGAGGAGGTTTGGAGGAGTGTTGAGGTGTGTGTGCAGGCTGGTAAGAGTGGCGTCTGTGGTGTCGATGACTGGGCTGGATGGGGAAGTTCTGTTGTGCTGGAAGTTGTAGTATAGCTGTAGGTGAGGTGTTGTTTGAATAGCGTGGATGGTTGTGAATACTGGGTGGAGATCTGACTGGATAGGAGCATTTCAGCGGGCCTGAGGGTTGTGCGAAGTGTTAATCTGTTAACTGGTTACTCGGCTCAGATGTCTAGGGTGCTCCGTAGGTGATGAAGGGCTTCGCAGGCTCTGTCCAAGTGGAAGTGAGAGAGATCTGTGACTATTTTCATTGTGTTCCCTGATCTCCACTAGAACTCGTAGTCTGCTAAGTTCTTGCCTGATCCCTTGGAGCTGGGGGTGGGGTGGTGGTTTGGCTTGGTGGTGCTATTTCTTCCTCTTTGTTGAGAGGCATCATCCATGAGATTCCAAGTTCTGCATTGGGATGCAGCTGTCGAGGGGTTCTGCTTGGCCTTAGAAAACAACTGCCTGGAAGGGTATAGTCTGGCTTGAAGGATGGCTGCTTCTGGATAGTGTGGAGAGTGTCTCAGAGGGCTGTCTTGGTGGCAGGATTCACCTCGACTGACTTCTGGAATGGTACATCTCCGTCGTGAGCTTTGACCAGCAGTGCCCGATTTCTTGAGTTATGCTTTGACCGTATGTCCATCAAGAGTTGTGAGGTAGCAGGCATCTCATGCTACTGTTTCCAGCTTAGCTGCTCTAGTGCTGCTTCTTCTGTGCCCGATATCCGATGCTGTGCTCTTCTCCAGGGTATTTGTTTTCAGCCTTCCAGTCAGTCATCCTTATGGTCTCCAAGAACAGTGTATTGATTTCGTCTCTCCTTTCCTTCCCTAGTTTCCTCTCTAGGTATGGCTTAGAGTGGCTTAGGGTGTTGACAGGGCAGGTGCTCGAGATTTGTTCGTGGCTTCAGGGGCTTGAGCAGCAGGGCTCCTCAGCAGCAGCCCTTTGAGGCTTGAGGGTGGGATGGTCCACAACAGCAGCAGCTGCAGACTTCCAGAGTCAATGCCGGTGGTGGGATGCTGGTTATTGCCCTTTTCACTTTGCCAGGGATTGACGAGTAGGCACGGACTTCCTCTTCTTGCCTGACTGATGAACCATGGTGTTCCTGCAAGATGTGTCTAGAAGCACGTCTTTCCCCTGTATGCTGACTGCGTCTGTGCTGCATCCTTTTATAACCGTGGAGCAGACGCAATTCATATCCCCCGCATGCACAGTGAACGCTTTGCATCCGATATACATCCACGCGGCATCCCTTTTGTTTCCTATAGGCATACATGATGCATCCGCTTCATCCGCTATGCATCCGCTATGCATCCGCTCCTTCCGCTATGCATCCGCTTCGAAATTCTCCCCAGAACCCCTTTGGAGGTGTCATCCGCTTCCATCCGCTTTCATTTGCTTGACTTCCGATGAACATCTGTTTAATATCCCCACTACATACTACCCACGTTCATTCTTTTCCATTCTGTTTATGCAAATTTTTGCCACTTTTTGGAGCGGATGAAAATGGATGAAGCCACCCCTGAAATTTTTCTTGTCCGCTGTGTCCTTTCTGCATACGTTTTGCGTCCATCGGCCAGTGGGACCTAGCCATTGGACATCTTAATTTACACACAGACTTTGGAAGAACATATACGTTTAGTACGGGACATTTTATAGAAATTATGGCTGCCAAATTATACACAAAATGATTGAAATGTGAGTTTCACCGCAATAAATTAGACTATTTGGGGTAATGAATTTCAAATGATGGAGGGATCCCATGGATCCCAACAAGGTGACTGCTGCCTTAGGATGGGAGGCCCCACAAATGTGCAAACAGGTACAGTTTCCTGGGGTTTGCAAATTTTTATAGGCAATTTATACCTCAATTCGTGAGTATTTCATTGCTGTTAAATGAACTGNGGTACAGTTTCCTGGGGTTTGCAAATTTTTATAGGCAATTTATACCTCAATTCGTGAGTATTTCATTGCTGTTAAATGAACTGTTAAAAACAAAAAGCCAGACAGTGAAACCAAAACCTGGTCAAAAGGTTGAGTGGTCCATGGATGTTCAAAAGGCCTTTGACAATCTGAATGTATTGTTTTCCCAGGCGCCTGTTCTACAACATCCTGTTCCCATGAAGCAATATGTTGTTCAAGCAGACCCCAGCAATGTGGCTGTGGGTGCTGTCCTCTTATAAGTAAATGAACAAGGTACATTGCAACCCTGAGCACATGCCTCCTGCAAATTCACTTCCACAGAGAGAGGGTGGGCAATCTGGAAAAAGGAGGCATTTGCTGTGAAGTGGGCATTTCATACATGGAGACATCTATCGGAAGAGGCAAAAGATGTTTTTGAGGTCTGGACGGATCACAAAAATCTAGAGCAGTGGTTCCCAAACTTTTTCAGTCCACCACCCCCTTGGTGCTACAAATTCATCCTCAGTGCCCACCACCCAGGGGTGGGATTCAAACTTCTGTGGGCATGGCCTAATTTGAAGGTGTAGCTTGCTGATCATGTGACTGGCTGGCATGGCTTGCTGGCTGGCTGGTGTGGCTTGTTGGTTACATGACCTGGTAGGTGTGGTTTGGTGGTCATGTGACTGGGTGGGCATGGCCAGATGACCAACAAACCAAATACAAGTGGTTCTCAATTAATGGCCAGTTGTTTAGCAAGTGTTCAAATTTATGACTGGCCTCCCCAGAGCTACTTGACCTGTTTCTTGGAGTTTTGACAGCCGTGTACACATGGACACACACACTCCCTTCCAATCCTGCTGGAGCAGGTCATTTGACTAGAATTGGCAAAGCATCTCTGATTAGATTCTCGTAGTGAATAGAATCTAATCAGAGATGCTTTGCTGATTCTTGTTCATTTTTATTTGTATTTCTTTATTTTATGTTGCTGAATTGCATTGACATGTGTGTCCCTTCTTGTGCACGACCCAGAAGCTTTTGTGATTCTTTGCAGCAAAAATTACCAACCTCTGGCTTTGCTCTACTTCTCAAACATGCCACCACTGCTGTGTTCTCGGTGCCAGCCCTGCAGGTCCACCTCATTGAACCTGCTGCACTGGAGGGACCTGCCCAAGCAAGTCCGAGCGGAGCAGTGCACCAAGTCAGTGGGATGAATCTGAGAGAGTGAAAGAGAGAGAGAGAAAAGAAAGAGAGAGAGAAAGAGGGAAGGAAGAAAAGAACGAGAAAAGAGAAAGAAAGAAAAAGGACAGAGGAAGAGGGGAGGCTGGAAGGAAGGGACAGAGAGGGAGGAGAAAGGTAATGAGATATCTATTCTAGTCCAATCACCTGCTCCAGCAGGGTTAGAATGGAGTGTGTGTGTGTGTGTGTGTGTTCTCTTTGTAATTTACCAGTACATTTTGGTTTTGCCTTCTTCAAAATTGGCACTGTAATACGTTGGGGAAAAGTAGTTTTTTAGGGTGGAGATCTGGTCCAATGGATCCTGTTTAAAGCCTCAACAAAATGAGAGAGCTTCCTCATAGTCTTGACCATTTTTCGTCCACAAAACCTTTAATAGAAGCCAACGATGTTTCAATGTGCTGGCAAAGATGTTTCAATGTGGAAAAGGGTCTCAAGTCTAAACTAGGCTTCATTTCAATCTGATGCATCAGGTTTCTCACCCTCTTTCTCTTTCCCTCCCTCCCCCCTTTCTTTGTCAGTCCCTTGTTCTTTCTTTCCCTTTTCTCTTTCTTTTCTTCCTTCTCTCTTTCTCTCTCTCTTTCTTTTCTTTCTCTCTCTTTCCCTCTCTTAGGCTCACCCCATTGACTTGGTGGACTGCTCTGCTCGGACTTGGTTGGGCAGGTTCCTCTGGTGCAACGGGTTCAATGGGGTGGACCTGTGGGACCGACACCTAGAACGCAGCAGTGGTGGTGCATTTGAAAAGTAGAGCAAAGCCAGACTGGCTTTGCTCTACTTTCCTGATGTGCCTGCAGGGTTGGCGCCTCCTTTCTCCCAAATTTCTCCTCCACTTTCCTTCCTTTTCTCATTTCCTCATTTCCTTTGTTTTTTTCTATTTTACACCATGATAAAAGAATAAGTTTATTATTATTGTGCTTCCTATTCCACAGCCGAGATATTCAAATTTCTGTGGGAAAAAAAGTTCATCGCAACTCCACTTCTATATCCACATTTTTATATTGGAAATTTCCCCCCCAAATGTTACTTTGTATATTTTTTTCTGATGAAAGTATCAATTGCAGGTCTATAATGATCCTTGCAATAATAGTCTTAGCAGTATTCTTAATTGTAATAAAAATGCTGTTAATAATATTGCTTAATAAGGATAGTGTTCATATCATGATTAATACCACTTTCTATTAAATAGTAAGTCACTAGTAATTATCAGTTGTAATTAATAATTAATTGTAATAATTAAAGCAGAGTAACAGAAATAATAACAGTAATAATAGTAGTATGAAAGATGATGTTAGCAGCAATGATATATTAATAATTTCACAGTACTTAATATACTTCAGTTCACCTCAAGGGCACTGCAAAAAGTTTCTCTGCTTGGTTTTAATTCATTCTTTCTTCTTCTCTATAATCAAATGTACACCAAGTAAGCTTTTATTCCTTCTTTTCTTTTTTCAGTTCCACTTTTGTGAATCTTTTCTTTCTATGACCAGCAGGTGTCTCTCTGTCTCTATCTTTTATTCTATTCTTGAAGTGCAATGTCATTGTCCCTGTAGAAACTGCATGTTATTTCAAAAGTTCACACATTTGCCAAAGTCTGTCAGTTTCACTGTCCATATCTCCTTGTAGTAATCCATGGCAACACCATGATAGTCCTGCATTGAAATCCCCTTATTTTGCCACCATCTGATCTTTTCAGCTATTCCAGGTCCTTCTAGATTCCTGGCTTTCTCTTCTCCGTGATCTCTTTTTCCCCAGTTATTGTCACCGCTCTTTCCACTCTCAACTGAGACTATCTACTTTCACCAGAATTCCCTTAGAAAAGCACACCCTTTCACCTCTTTACTCACAGAAGCTTGGAATTTATTTGTCAGTTCTGATCACCTTTGTTCCACTAAGCCACCGCTTCCTCTGTCAGATCTTCTGGTCAGCCATTACTGGTCATCTTCTTCCCCGTCTACTCTCCATGGCTTTCTTCTGCTTCCTGATGCGAGTCACCACTTGTGCACACTCAACAGGACACCCAAAACTTCGGCTGTCCCTCCAGGACATCCTTCAGCTCCAAAAAGCCCCACAGATGGCAGGAACAGATTGTGTGGCATGGAGTCATCCTTTGCCAGAGCAGCTGGCCCTGTCCCCACAACTTGGCACTTCTTTTTTTTTTTAAACAAATTTTATTAGTTTTTAAAGACAATACACAAACAAACAAAACATAAAACATAAAACCCAATAACATAAAATCTCTTTTCTAAAAACTGCTTATTAAATTTTAACAAAACAAATAACAACATAGTTCCAGACTCCACTCACTGCATCACTCACTCACTCTCTCTCTCTCTCCACTCTCACTATTTCTCCCTTTATTCAATTAGATTTCTTTTACCTAAATTTCTATATCTCTTTATTCATTTTACTTATACTTTCATCTGTCTTGTTTACAATTTCATTGTTCTTTTATAACATTCTTCCAAAATTTTATCTAATTCTCAATAAGCTAACTTAAACAAACAAAACACAAAACTTCTTTTTGGAAAGCGGCTTAATCCGGGGTTAGCATCTTTTTTATACAGACATAAATCAAATTCATGCTCACCTATATATTATTATCATATCTCATTTTATCATTCTAAATTATTTTCTATATGTTTCTCTCCCCGCTCTTTTCACTCTCTTAATTCTATTTTATTTCATCTCAATTTAAATCATGTTTTAGCTTAGTTATCTTTTGTCCATTTCTTTTTCAATTATCTATTTTTTCTTTTCTCTTTATTGCTAAATTTCTCTGTAAGTCACTGTCAAAGTATGACGACTTTTTATCTTCCCTAGATTTAGAACACTTAAGATAATATATAATTGTCTCCATACTTAATCTGCTTGGTGGGCATTCTACGATAGTAAATTTGTAAAATAATAGAAAAAAAGAGAAAATGGTAACTTTAGGTATATGGTAAAGAACAATGTTCCTTATGCAAAGTAAGCTAATTACAACTCTATTAGACATTTACACCATTCCTTTAATATAGTTTTTAACTCATATAATATTTCAATTTTCTAACTCTATTTCAAAATACAATGACTGAACACATACAAATCCTGCGCACTTTTGGCAGAACTCTTCTTTAATTAACAGTTTTACCGCATTTTGCTCTCTAAAAAACTGTTCTTTTAAGCATCTTGTTTTACAGTCTTTAATAACTTCTCTTACCCTTTTGTCCCTTCTTCTCTATACCCAGTCTAGTCTTTTTGCCCCCATCTCTCAATCTCGCACCCTCTTGGTCTTCCCCTCTCTCTGTTGTATTCCTCTTTTCTGTTGCTTCTGACATTGTATCAATTTTCACGCTTAAAAAATTTTTTCGGCTTTTCTTGGTTGGTTTTTTTTAAAATCGAAGTTTCATTTTCTCCGTTTCCCCTTTTCTTCAACTAAAAATTATTTGTGCCATTTAAAGATTGTCTTCTTTCTTCATCATCCCAGCTTTTCTTGTGTTGTAATTTTCTGGTAGGTGAAAATTCGCCATTCTAAGAAGTAAAAAACAGATCCAGAGAGCCCTTGCCTTTCTTGTTCCTCTTTCTTTTAAACTTTTTATATTCTATTTTCATTCTACAACAGATAATGCCATTGTAAGATTTTTTTTTAAAACCAACCAAATGTTTTTGGTCTTTCAAAAAATAGTTTTCCAAGAGTCCCAGAGTCACAGAAAGCAATCCAAATCAGCACAAACTGTTCATTTAGAACTCTTTCTGCTTTTGTACTATCTTTTCCTGGGGTGAAATTTAATCTAACAGTTCCAAAGTAATTTTTAAAAAAGTCTTATTGCCGTTATCTCTGATCTTAAAAGTTGCCAAAGCCATCCCTCCAACAAATTCTTAATATAGTATTCTTTACCTCCTCCCTCCCACTTATAGCAAAAATAAATAAAATAAATTGGTTTTTAGTTCAATGTTCAGAAATCTAATATCCCCTGGCTTTAATTCAGATTTACATTACTTTCCATACCAAAGCAAGGTTTTTCCGATTTCCATACTGCTTCTCTGTAGGGAAGGAGAGTGAGAAGAAAAAAACCTTTCCTTTGACTTTTTCTCCACCACTTTTATAATAATTTGTTAGGAAACAATGTTCCTTTGAAAAGTTGAACCTCCAGAAATAAAGATCGTGACTTAAGGGTCCTGTCACATTGGCCGACGGATGCAAAACATTTGTAAAAAGGACATAGTGGATGAAAAAATGGTCCCATCTGTTGTTATCCGGCTCTCAAAAGTGCCACGAAATTTGCATAAACAGAGTGGGCAACAGCGGAAAGGAAACGGACGGGGAAGGATGTAGAAGGATGGAAAGCGGATGCGCTCCACGGAAGCCTAGTGGAATGGAAGCGGATGGGAGCGGGATGCACATCCACAGGGCTTCCGGGGGAGCAGAGCAAGCGGACGGTAAGGATAGCAGTGGGCATGGGCAGGGATACCTTTGGAATGGGTAATAGCTGTGGGATGGGGTAAATAAGCTGTGGGATGGGCAGGGATACCTGTGGGATGGGTAATAGCTGGTGGGATGGGTTAAGATACCTGTGGGGATGGGGAGGGATAGCCTTTGGAATGGGTAATAGCTGTGGGATTGGGGCAGGGATACCTTTGGGATGGGTAATAGCTGTGGATGGGTTAGGATACCTGTGGATGAGTAATAGCTGTGGGATGGCAGGGATACCTGCGGGTTGGGCAGAGAATACCTTTGGGATGGGTAATAGCTGTGGGATAGATAACCTCCAGTGCAATCATAGTGGGACTGTCTGGTCCACCCTCCCAGGTGCCACACCTATGGCCCTTTAGTATCAATAACAATGTAATCATTGATCCACACATTTCAACATAAACACAATCTTTATTAAATGCCCTGTTCATTGTAGGGCCACTCAACATACATGGCCCAACCTCATCAGTGTGATGAGACAGGCTGAAGGAAGCATCCTTAAGCATCTACCATCATGTCTTTGCCACTCCATTCTTCCAGCTGGGAGTTGCACCAGTGTTTCAGGAGGTTGCGCGCTTCTTCCCTTCACGTGAGGCTCTGTTGGGGCCTTGCACATCCACAGTGTCTATCAGGTTTCGCCCATGCCTCCATTCACTAGGATCCATGTCCCCATTGGCCTTGTTTGGAGTCCACGAGGCCTGTTCTGCAAGACTGGGTAGCGGGTGCGCATGAAATTGTGCAGGATGCAGCAAGCTTCCATGATCCTCCTCACGGTCTGTGGGCGATATGCTTTATGGTGGTGAGAAGTACCTGGAACCTGTTGGCCAGGATGCCAAAGCGTTCTCCCACCACTCGCCCTTGCCCTGGACAGCCTGTAGTTGATATCCTCTCTTCAAGGCTGAGGCATCTGGAGGTGTAGGGCTTCATGAGGTAGGTTCTGAGGGAGAAGGCGTCATCGCCCATGATGAAGGAGGGCACATTCTGTTGTGTCGTTGGGCAGGGGTTCTGGATCTGGGAAGCCCATGATGAGTTTGCATTCCAGCCCCTCCTTGAGCGTGCCCTGGCGTTGTATACCTGGGCATCTGAAGAGAGCCTTGCCTGAAGCATCGATGTACATGAACTTGTAGTCAGCATCACACCATGGCGAAGAGGATGATGCTGAAGAAGCCCTTGTAGTTGTGATAAGTGGCACCCTGAGCTTTGGCTGGAGCTTTGCAGTCCAAGTGCTCCCCATCTATGGCTCCAACAGTGTGGGGGAAATTCCACTTCTGATACCCACTGCTCTGCAACTTTCTTCCATCCTTCTTCAGTGGAGGGACACTGGAGGAGCTCCTCCAGGTATTCTTCGATGTGGCCTGCCACCACTTCTCTGACCACAGAAGCTGGGTGTTGGGTGGCACCCTCCAGCCGACTGCATGTTCTGTAGTTGGTCCTGAGGCCCGATGGCGCAGAGTGAGTGCCACCTGAGCCCAGGGTCCAGCGTAGGGTGGAAGTTGGGTGTTCTGCTTGGTCAACCTGGTCTCAGCCCCTCCACAGCTTCGTCAAACATGGCTGGAGGCATCCTCATGACAGTTCTGGATGCACAAGGGTCTTCGTTCCTCAGCTCACCATCAGCTTGTTGTACAGTCCGTACTCTGCTCTTCTCCCGATCCATCGTTGGACCCAGATACTTCTTGGCCGCCTCCTTTTCTTCGCGTAGAACAGGTGAAAGAGCCTGTAGATGGCTTCGCACTGTTGTAGAATGATGGTGGCTACCAAAAGGAGTGTGTGATGATCCATGTGGAGATGACTGTGGATGCTGTGGAAGAGCAAGAGCCAGATGAAAGGCTGAAGAGGTCTGCACCGCAGGGCTGCTGGACTGAAAGTGAGATCCAGGTGATTTCTCCCCCTTTTTATAGGAAATATAGGTTTTCCGCTAGATGTCCTTTTGCATCCTCTAGACATTCTGCAGACATCCTAAATATCCGAGATAGGTCCCCTCTTGCGAACGTTTTTTCCATTTTAAATGCTTTGTATGCGAGCTGCATCCGCTTTCATCCTTTCTATGTCCGTGCTACAAATGCTTTTGTGTCATTTCCGCATCCGTTTTGCTTCCTCCCTGTGTCCGTTTTCCACTGGGAGTGGATGCGAAGTTGCGCGGATGCGCAGTGGATGCCTAGCGGATATAGCGGATGCAATAACGGATGACAACGGATGTAGAACCGATGTTCCCCGTATGCGTTGCGGATGCAGAAACAGACGCGTTGGATACATTTTCCTGCTCAAAAAAGTTTTGTGGCAGCTCAAAACCTTTTGAGGCGGATGAAATGTCAGTAGACGGATGCTGGACAGATAGAGAGGATGAAAAATAGACGCAGTGAGTACAGAATGGATGCATCGGCCGTAAAGCAATGGATGGCAAAGTGTTTTAAATGGATGGCAAGTGTTTCTCTCCATTTTACATCCTCTTTCCATCCGTTGGTGCTGTGTGACAGGGGCTTTATTGTCCTAGTTCAGCCAAAAACTTTCACTTCTTCAAACTTCCTCCTGCACAATCTTTTCCGGCTGAAGGCTTCTTTGTGACAGCCATTACTGACCGCTGCTCCACGCCTTGGGAAAAGGGAATTAAACCGGCTGAGGAGGGGGATTGCAATTTCCCCAAACCCCTGCCCGGATCTCCCCTATCTTCTGTTACTTCTCTGGGGAACCAACTTGGCATTTCTATTGGATCAGCTGGCATGTCTCCTCCATTTGCTAAGAGGAAAATTTGCTCAAAAGTTTTCACTTATTGAAAATGTTATGAATATGCATTCAGTTTGGATAAAATCTGAATAATAGACTAAAATACTTTTAGAAGCATTGCACAGTTGCCCAAAGTAAAACTTTTTTTCAAAGCAAATCAGGCTGCTTCTAGAAAACTGTTTTCTTTTTATTTCAATTACAATCTTTAGGGGGAAGGATGTAAAAGGAGCTTAATGGAAGATAATTTCATATTTTCCCAGTACAATATCTGTTTATGATGGGTATGTTCTTAGGACTCCTAGGATATTTTGAAAGATGATAGCAATCATGAGATTCCACATTTCAGATGGACTGGTAGAGCTTTGAATATTTGAATACTTGTTTAGTCATAAGATACTTTTTTCTTTAAAAAGTAGATGTAAAAAAAGATGTAAAATGAATCAGCAACTCTCTATAATATATTAACAGGATGTAAAGATGTAGATCGTTTATAATATTTGGATTATATTATACCTACTTCTGGCCCAAACTTAAATAGATCAGACAGAAAATTCTTTTGAAAAAGGGCCTGAAGACCAAGTATTGATTTCTGGCCAAACCACTCTATTATTTTGTCAAAGGTCCACTTTATTGGTCTTTGTATTTTATTCAGCAGGATAATAGTATGGCAAAATGTTAGAACATAGCTGCTAAATAATCAGCTCTGCTAATATAAGGCTGTATGCCATCCTCATTGTTTTGGGGTTAAATTATCCATGAGGCATATTTTAATTCTGATTTTAGTGCTGCAAGTAAATGCTAATGAAATCAGAGGTGAAGCACAGCAGGGGTTCATTAAACTGCCAGCAACACACCCACATGTAGAGCAGCTTCTTTCTTTTTACCAGAATTTTAAAGACCAGTTTTTCTCATTCTTATACCTTCTAATAGAAATCACTGTCATCATTGTCATCATCATCATCATTGCCATCATCATCATCAGCAGTAGCACAATTGACTCAAGAGATTCTTTAGTGTGTCTAACCCTTAATGACAGACACATCCATATCCAAAACCCTGACTGTTGGGCAGCAACACCCAGCAAGAGATGATGTGACAGAGAATCACCATTGCTGTTGCTGCACAGAGGTAAGTCTAGGTTCCAGCCACCACTGCTTCAGCACCACCTGTGCTGCAAGACTGGTTCTGAGTGGCCATCGAACTGGACACCGGGTTACAGGAGTTCAGGTTGTGGGGGATATGGATCCTGGGCTCTGGAAACCTCTGAAGAGGACAATGCCAATGGATGGAGCAAGACCTGGCTCCATTACCCAGGGGCCTCTAGAGCAGTGAAGTCACCCATTACTATGCTGTTTTCAATGCAACCAACTGGGCCACTGGGCAGCAGAGTGCCCGGCGCTGTGACCCCAGTTGCCAAAACCAAAGTCGCAACCATCATCACAAAGAGGCAGCCCCAGGATGACCACAAGATGCCCATATCAGACCCCTGAACAGTCCCGGAGAGCAATCTAGGTTGCTCCCAGCTGCAACCAACAGGAAGGCCTGCCAGATGGGGAACTAACGGTGAGTGGAATGGTCCCACAGGTGTTCTATGACAGTGGGAATGACAGCCCAGAAGACCCAATGGTGAGCAACCCCCATCATCCCCATCACCATCAGAAACTCCCAGATGGCTTATGGGCAGGGGTGGGATTCAAATTTCTTAATAACTGGTTCTGTGGGTGTGACTTAATTTGTGGGTGTGGCTTGATGGTCACATGACTGGCTGGCCATGACCAACTCAATGTCGCTCATGTCACCAGGCCCCTCCCTTCCCAGCCATTCCTTGTCACACTCAGCCTCAACTTATCTATAG
Source organism: Laticauda laticaudata (assembly GCA_004320025.1). Classification (NCBI taxonomy): domain Eukaryota; kingdom Metazoa; phylum Chordata; class Lepidosauria; order Squamata; family Elapidae; genus Laticauda; species Laticauda laticaudata. The sequence goes on from BHFT01054649.1 coordinate 15,729, forward strand.
TTCTCTAAAAATGTTGTTCACCTTTTTTTGACTTTATTATCTATGTGCTATAGATGTACCTACATGGAACACTGAAAGGAGGAAATGACTCACATGTGATACTCAAGAGTCTGATAGGCAGCAGGCTTTCAAGGGGCTGCCAGAAAGAAAGGGGGACAGTGTATTTTCCAAAGAAGCAGAAGGCAAAACAAGAAGCAATGGATGGAAACTGAACAAAGAGAGAAGCAACCTAAAACTGAAGAAGACTTGCCTGACCATAGAGAACAATTAAACCAGCGGAGACCTCCTTGTCTCCGAAGTTCTGGTGCTCCAGCCACTGGAGGTATTTAAAGAAAAGACCTGGACAGGCCATTTCCTCTGAAATGTGTATAACGGTTCCCCCCCGTCTACAAGGTCCCTTCTAAGGTTATTCTGACACCTTTCCCCGGGACCTCCACTTCAGATCCAAAAAGTGTTCCTGCTGATAGATTCCATCAGAGATCCTCTGTTTTTTATTATGCAGCAGCTTTCAGTGTTTAGTGACAGAGGTCTTCAAAACTTGGCGTGGGATCTTAAAATTGTGGACTTCACCCTCTTCAGAGTAATGCCTCAGCAGCCTGCTAACGCTTAGGATCCAGAGGTAATTACTTACTTTCTATAATAACATACCTTTTAAAAGGGCTCGACCGTGCGTGGTCTAATTCAGAGGTCCCCAACCCTTCTGACACCAAGGGACTGTTCTTCATGGAAGATCAATCTTTACCATGGACCTGTGTGCATATGTGTGTGTTTGTGCTGTGTGATGTGTGTTGACAGAGGGGAGGAGGAGAGGGAGAAGAGATAGTTGCAAGGGGGGAGGAAGGGGGAAAAGAAAACACACAGTTTAGTACAGTTTTGGGAGGAGAGAACTGCTATTTAAATAGTGGGGGGCATAGCCATGAGTAACCAATGACAGTGTTGAGTATTGTTATTGTAAAGCCTTGTCCACCCAATATGTATTTTGCATCCAAGTCTAAAGAGAAAATCATAATAAACCAGCATAGGGAAGACTTCAATAAAAGGGCTTTATTTTGTCTCCTTAAAGAAAATCAGAAATAAAGAACAGGACAAGGCCTATCACAGGAAGAGCTTTTTGTGTTCACTCTGGAAGAAAATATAAAAGAACAGAGAAAATCTTTCACTGGAAGAGTCTCTCTGCTGTTGGCTCCAGAGGAAACCCCACAATCCAAGCAGAAAGCAGAAAGAGGAGGTTAAGATGACCAGCCACCTGCACTTTTCAATATTGATTTAGCAACAGTGATTATCTTCCAGATTAGACCTGTGACTTGTTCTTCTAAAGAAAGTGGGAAGATAAGGTGGGAAGCAGGAGGCAGTTCTAACTCACCATTCCTGTTCTGTATTGCAAATATACTGGCTCCAAAAATACATTCTGACTTGCGTTGTTTCAAAACTAAAAGGGATTGGGTTCAAAAGAACCGAATCCCTTGATGGAGCCCGGGAAGGCGGCAAATCTCAAACAATGCACTTGGCTACAAGCCGGCAGGGAAACTAGTATAAAAGGACTGGCGGCGGCTTGAGCCAACGTTCCTTTTCATCACTACGGTATGAAATAAAGAACTTTGCTGTTTGAACCATCCGGTCGTACCTCGTGTTTTTCCCGCGAGCAAAGACACTGGGGACAAGGTGGAATCGTCCTAGAACGCTGAGACCGAGCATGCGGTGAAGGGAAAGTTCCAACGACAAACAGAACGGCTTAGGGAAACAACGCACCGCCGCATCTTTTAATCCAACGCAGAGATTGGGATTTCCCTATGCACGACCGTTTTCACAGACTCTACCTGGAAAGCAATGAGATGGAGACATTCTAGAACAACGACAAGAGAGTCCGTTTTTATATGCACTGCGGGGATCCCGGACCGTTTTCAAGAAATGGCTAAAGCCCTGGCGAAGCCCAGACGTTAAGACAATTATACATGGTCCGAACTTTCAGAAACTGCTGGAAAGCTCACCTACGCACCGATGGTGTCGCAATCCTCATAAAACGCCAGCGAATCTACCGGACGAGACCAGAGAGAAGGTGAGGACCGTAGCCCGATTTCGTAGAGCCGGCTCATCCGAACAAATAGGGGGAGTTGCGAATTCCTAAACTTAATGACGGCTTATGACGAGGGACCGAGTGGTGTTGGGGACTAAGTGATCTGCAATAGCACCAAAGCAATAGCTACATGAACAAAGCCTAAAATAACACTTCAGCTGAGGCCATCGCGGAAAAGCCACAGCCCGCCAGAAGCCGCGAAAAACCAGCCGTCTCACAATGAAAACAGATGAACACAAAGCAGAGATGTAAACACAACCTGGCCACAAGAAAGAAAACAATCTCCGTTACCCACCAACCACGAAGAATGACTATGGCGAAAACGAGTCCCGAATCAACGAAGAAAGACGCAACCAGAGAGTACCACCCGTTTGTACGCCGGCACAGAAAGAGCGCGAACAGAATATTTGCGCGGGAATGCGCTGGCTGCGAGGAAGTCAACCCAAGAGAGCTGCAATGCAGGTTTCTCGATGCCATCTGCAGAAGTTGGCAAGAACGAGGGCATATCGAGCAAAAGTCTGCAGGAACAAACAAAAACTACAGCCAACGAGAGCGGCAAACAATTCCAGCCCACACGAGCCGAGCCCAGGCGCGAACTGAGAAAAGTGGCAGCGTTGAAGCAAGCTAAACGCGCAAACAGAGAGAACATACACATCAAAACTGTATACAAATAGGGAGCGCTAAGATGGAAAGCGGAAAGAAAAGTTAACATAACCTCAAGAATTGAGTGTTAGCCGGCTGCTTTTTTAGTTCTGTTGGTCGGATTGTCAGGGACTAGTTTTGCTTTATGGTGGTTCCAAGAGACGCATGGACGAAAGATCCTGAGTCCAACTTCATTTCGCAGTGGGCTTTCTTCATTTCTTATGGTTTGATGTAACTTTCTTTCCCTTTCCATCTTAGCGCTCCTATTGTAACAGTTTGATGTGTATCTCTCTCTGTTGGCGGTTTGCTTTGTTCGCTGCCTACTTTCCTCTCAGTTTCGCGCCTGGGCTCGGGCTCGTGTGGGGGATATTGTTACTGCGTCTCGTTGGGCTGTATGTTTTTTTTTACGTTCACGCACGTTTCTCGAGTATGCCTCGTTTCTGCAACTTCTGCAGATGGCATCGAGAAACCTGGCCATTTCAGCTCTTGGGTGACTTCCCTCCGCAGCCAGCGCATTCCGCCACAAATCTCTTTCCCGCCGCCTTTTCTTGCGGCCTGTTAGCAAATCGGTATGGAGCCTTGTCGTCTTCTTCGTCTGATTCTGGACGTTTCGCCCAATAGTTTCGTGGTAGTGCGTAACAGAGGAGATTGTCTTTCTTCTTGTGGCCAGTTTTGTTTCATCTCTGCTTGGTCATCTGTTTGGTCATTGTTGACGAGCCGATTTTTTATCGCGCGGCCTTCAGCTGCGTCTCGCGATGGTACTCATGTTTTTTGGTTATTGTTTACAGTTGTGTTGAGTCTTCGGCTGTCCTCACAAGCTAAGCTATTAAGGGCCTTTGTGTACTGCTGTTGTGGCTTGTAAATACTTAGTCCCAACACCACTCGGCTCTGCTCATAGCCGTCATCTAAGGTATTATGGGAATTCGCACGTCTCCGCCCTAGTTGTTGTCGGTAGAGCGGCACCCTAACGACAAATCTGGCTACGGTCCTCACCCTTCTCCATTCTCGGTCTCTCCGGTAGAAGATTTCTGTGCGCTTTTATGTGCTGGTGAGACGGACCAGTTCGAGTGCGGTAGTGACGCTCTACAGCAGTTTCGAGTTCGGACCATGTTACATCCGTTTAAACTGTCAGTTTCGGGGGCTGTCGCCTAGGGCTCTTTTGTAGCCATTTTGAATAACGGATCTGGGTGGTCGCTGCATGTCAGCTCTATTAGACCAAGAAACGGACTCTCGTTCGTTCGTTCTGAGAGTGTCCTGCCGAGTCTCATTTGCTTCGTGCCAAGGATGACATTCTGGAAACAGGCTCTCTGTCGATTAGGAATCCCAATCCTCTTCGTTGGGATATAGAATGAGTGGGCCCGGAGCAGTGCGTTTGTTCCCAGCCCATGTCTGTTTGGTCGTTCTGAGATACTTTCTTCTCACCGCATGCTCGGCTCTCGCGTTTCAGGCACGATTCGACCGTTCTCGCCAGTGATTTGTCTGCGAGTATGAAACACGAGGTAGAGAGCCGGTGTCCAGACAGTCAAAAGTTCATTTTCACTCTTACATGAGCCGTAGTTGATGAAAAAGGAACGTTGGCTCAAAGCCGCGCCAGTCTTTTTGTATGAGCTGTTTCCCCTGCCGGTTGTAACGCTCAAACTGACATGTTGGATTTGAGTTTGCCGCAGCTCCCGCCGGCTTCAGGGATTGGTTCCTTTGAACCAATCCGCCTTTTAGTTTTAAACAACCTAAGATTCATAGAATGTATTATATTTGGAGCGTATTATTTGCATACATGTAACAGGAAGGGTGAGTGTTAGAGATGCTGCCCCTTCTTCCCCCACACTTTCTCTCCACTTTCTCATAGGAAGAAAGTCACAGGTCTAATCTGGAAGATAATCACTGTGCTTAAACTCATTGAAAGAGTGCAGGTGGTGGTCATTTACCTTCTCTTTCTGCTTTCTGCTTGATTGGGGGCTTTCCTCTGGAGCAAAGCAAGAAGAGCCCTCTCCAGCTGAAGATTTCTCTGTCTTCTAAATTTTCTTCCAGGAGTAGAACAAAAAAGCCTCTTCCTGTGGAAGGCCTTTCCTGTTCTTTTATTCTGATTTTCTTTAAGAGCAAAAAGTAAAGCCCTTGTCTAGTGAAGTCTTCCCTATGTGTTTATTATGATTTTCCTCTAGACTGGAGCAAAATCATTTTCGGTGCAGGCTTTATAAATAACAATACCACACTTATTTTACTTCATGATGGCCACCACTATTTAATTTACGCAGTTTCTCTTCTCCCAAAACTGTATACTTTTCTTATCCCCCTCCCTCCCCCTTACGCTATCTCTTCTCCTCTCCTCCTCCGCTCTGTCAACACACACACACACACACAAACCTAGACACATATGCACACAGGTCCATGGTAAAATTGTCTTCGCATTGAAAAACAGCTCCTGGTGTCAGAAGGGTTGGGGACCTCTGAATTAGACCACGCAGGAGAGCCCTTTTAAAAGGTTATGTATTAATTAGATAAAGTAAGAGTAATTTACCTCTGATCCTAACTTAGCAGAGCTGGCTGAGGATTTCTGAGAGGTAAGTCCACAATTCTTTAAAGATGCCAAGTTTGAAGACCTCTGTCCTAAACACTAAAACTGCTGCATATAAAAACAGAGGATCTCTGATGAACTATCACAACCACTTCTTTGGATCTGAGTGGAGGTCCCGGGAAAAGGTGTCACGAATAACACTTAGAAGGGACCTTGGGAGGGAACCTTATACAATTTCAGAGAAATGGGCTGTCCAGTCTTTTCTTTAAAACCTCCAGTGGCTGGAGCACCCAGAACTCTCAGGAGACAAGGAGGTCCGCTGGTTAATTGTTCTGCATGGTCAGGAAGTTTGCTTCTTAGTTTTAGGTTGCTCTCTCTTCGTTTGTTCGTTCAGTTTCCAATCCATTGCTTCTTTGTTTGCCTTCTGCTTCCTTTGGAAAATACACTGTCCCCCTTTGCTTTCTGGCGCGCCACGTTGAAGCCTCGCTGCCTATCAGACTACTTGAGTATCACATGTGAGCTCATTTCGCTCCTTCAGTGTTTCCATGTAGGTACATCCTATAGCAGCATAAGATAATAAAGTCAAAAAAAAGGTGAAACAACATTTTTAGAGAACTCTATTAGATAGACGTTGAGGCTGAGGTGACAGATGTGAATGGCTGGGAAGGGAGGGGCCTGTGACCATGAGCGACATTGAGTTGGTCATGGCCAGCCAGGTCGATGTTGACCATCACAGCCACACCCAAAATTAAGTCACACCCACAGAAACCAGTTATTAAGAAATTTGAATCCCACCCCTGCACATAAGCCTATCGTGGAGTTCTGATGTGATGGGGATGAATGGGGGTTGCTCACCCATTGGTCTTCTGGGCTGTCATTCCCACTGTCATAGAACACTGTGGGACATTCACTCACCGTAGTTTCGCCCATCTGGTCAGCGCTCCTGTTGGTCTTGCCAGCTGGGACAACCTAGATTCTCTCGCGGGACTGTCAGGGTGGCTGATATGGGCAGCTTGTGGTGCCATGCGCTGGGGGCTTGCCTCTTTGTGATGATGGTTGCGATCTTTGGTTTGGCGAAATGAGGTGCACAGCGCCGGGCACTCTGCTGCCCAGTGGCCCAGTTGGTTGCATTGAAAAACAGCATAGTAATGGGTGACTTCACTGCTTCTAGAGGCCCCTGGGTAATGGAGCCAGGTCTTGCTCCAATCATTGGCATTGTCCTCTTCAGAGGTTTCCAGAGCCCAGGATCCATATCCCCCACACACTCTGAACTCCTGTAACCGCCGGTGTCGCAGTTCGATGGCCACTCAGAACCAGTCTTGCAGCACAGGTGGTGCTGAAGCAGTGGTGGCTGGAACCTAGACTTACCTCTGTGCAGCAACAGCAATGGTGATTCTCTGTCACATCATCTCTTGCTGGGGTGTTGCTGCCCAACAGTCAGGGTGTTTGTGGAATATGGATGTGTCTGTCATTAAGGGTTCAGACACCACTAAAAGAATCTCTTGAGTCAATTGTGCTACTGCTGATGATGATTTGATGCATGATGATGATGATGACCAATGATGACAGTGCATTTCTCTATTAGAAGGTATGAAGATGAGAAAAACTGGTATTTAAAATTTCCTGGTAAAATGAAAGAAGCTGCTCTACATTGTGGTGTGTGTTGCTGGCCAGTTTAATGAACCCCTTGCCTGTGCTTCACACCTCTGTATTTCTTAAGCATTTACTTGCAGCACTAAATCAGAATTAAAATATGTGCCTCATGCGATAATTAACCCCAAAACACAATGAGGATGGCATACAGCCTATATTACGCAGAGAGCTGACTTATTTAGCAGCTATGTGTCTACATTTTGCCCATACTATTATTCCTGCTGAATAAAATACAAGAAGAACCAATAAACAGTGGACGCTTGTGACAAACATATGATGAGAGCTTGGTCTTGGCCAGAAATCAGATTATTGCTGTCTCCAGCGCCCTTTTTCAAAAGAAATTTTCTGTCTGATATTGTAAGTTTTGGCCAGGGAGGGTAGGTTATAATATCAATCCATAATAGTTGATATTCCCTGATCTAACATCTTTACATCCTGTTAATATATGTATAGAGAGGTTGCTGATTCATTTTTACATCTTTTTTTACATCTACTTTTAACAAGAAAAAAGTATCTTATGACCCTACAAGTCATTCAAATATTCAAAAGTGCTCTACCAGTCCATCCTGAAAGTGTGGAATCTCACTGTATTGCTATCATCTTTCAGAAATATCCTAGAGAGCTCCTAAGAACATAGCCCATCGATAACAGATATTTGTACTGGAAATATATGGAAATTATCTTCCATATTAATTGTCGCTTTTACACTCCTTCCCCCTAAAGATTGTAAATTGAAATAAAAAGAAAACAGTTTTCTAGAAGCAGCCTGATTTGCTTTGAAAAAAAGTTTTACGTTTGGGCAACTGTGCAATGCTGTCTAATAGGTATTTTAGTCTATTATTCGAGATTTTATCAAACTGAATGCACGTATTCATTTAAGCTGTATTTATTTCACTAAGTGGAAAAACTTTGTGAGGCACATTTTTCCTCTTAGCAAGAATGGAGGAGACATGCCAGCCTGATCCAATAGAAATTGCCGAAGTTGGTTCCCCAGAGAAAGTAACAGAACGATAGGGAGATCCGGGCGCAGTGGTTTGGAGAATTGCCAATCCCCCTCCTCAGCCGGTTTAATTCCCTTTTCCCGAAGGCGTGCGAGCAGCCGGTCAGTAATGGCTGTCACAGAAGAACGCCTTCAGCCGGAAAAGATTTGTCGGGCAGGAGCGCCACAGTCTTGGAAGAAGTAGCAAAGTTTCTTTGGCTGAAACTAGCACAATAAAGCGCGCTTGTCACAACAGGCACCAACGCGGATGCGAAACGAGGATGTAAAATGGAGAGAAACACTTGCGATCCATGTAGGTTACGCGATGCCATCCATTCCTGTACTCACTGGCGTCTATTATTCATCCTCTCTAGTCTGCTGCCGGAGCATGCCGTTACCTGACATTCATGCCGCTCATAAATGGTTTCTGAAGCTGCACAAACACTTTATTTGAGCAGGAAATGGTACGCAACGCGTCTGTCGTGCGCACTCCGCAAACGCAACTAGCGGGAACACATCGGTTTATCCATCCTTGTCATCCGTTTATTGGCATCGCTATATCCGCTAGGCATCCACAATCGCGCACTCCGCGCAACTCGTCCATCCCACTCCCCCAGGTGGAAACACGGACACAGGGAGGAAGCAAAACGGATTTG
>BHFT01054651.1:0-14109 GCA_004320025.1 Laticauda laticaudata
CCCCCCCCCCCCCCATATTTAGAACTTTTCAGAATTATTGTTTTGAATGCCAGAATTCAGTTCATGGAATTTATAACTATTGTGTTCATTCTCCATAATCTTTAGAATTTCATGTTTATGGAAGAAAACTTCATGGTGGTTTTGATGTAGTGTTGTGATTCTAAAGGATCTATTGTGTTTATCCCATCTATTTTAAATTCCAGTCCCACCTAGGGCTTTATATATATGCATGAGCCATTTTGCTCAGATCTGTGATTGAAATTGAAATAAGTCCTTTTCAGGGCAAAGCAACTCTAACATTTTTGGAGGCATCACAATAACTTGTTAATATTCTCACAGCAGCAACAGCCTTTAAACTAACTATTTAATCATACTCTCCTGAATATTCTTCAGATATATTCTCTTTTCACCAATTTTGCACAATGCCCATTTAACAGAAAATGAGGAATTGGGATATATTTTACTTAATTCAAATATGGAACTCAAGGCATTTATTAAATGTAAACTTGTACAAGATTTGTGAACCTTGTCAGGGAGAAATGTGTGGTTGAGGAAAAAAACAGAGGCTGCAGCTGAGAAAGAGTGTGAATCATTTGGCTGAATAGTATGCTGAATAGTAACTACGGGAATGGCATGCACAAATATTCCTCTAAGTACAGCCATTTGTTTTGGGGCTATTTGAAGCATTAAAAAAAAAGACTTATAACCATTGTAGTAGCTTCCATAATCAAAATTTGGGCACCTGGTAACTGGGATGTATTTATGACATTTGCAATGTCCTGGCATCATGTGAATGCCACTTGTGATCTTCCCAATCAATTTCTAATAAGCAAGGTCAATGCAGAAGCTGAATTTGCTTAATGACTACATTGTTTACTTAACAACTGCAGGGATTTGCTTAACAATTGTGGCAAAAAAATGTTGTAGAATCAGGCACAATTCACTTAATAACTGCTTTGGTCAGCAATTGAAATTCTGGCCCCAACTGTGATCATAAGTAAAAAAACTACTTGTATGTTTATAGGGAAGATATAACGTTGACACCAGCTGACTTGAATCCCTGACCATGTCTCACTCTATGTCTTGGTCCAGCCTTTCCTCAACCATATATCTTCCAAATGTTTCAGGTTGCAATTCCCCCTCACCCCAGAGCTATGCTGGCTGTGAATGATGGGAGCTGTAATCTGACCCATAGAGGGTATGTGGTAGTGGTGGGAAATCTAGTCTAGCACTGTGTCTAGATTAACAGTTCATAGAAGATTTTTGTAGACCACCACTTGAGAATCATTGAGTTGCAGCCCCTCTCTATGCTTAAATAGCAATAGCACTTAGACTTATATACTGCTTTACAGTGCTTAACAGCCCTCTCTAAGTGGTTTACAGAGTCAGCATATTTCCCCCAACTATGGATCCTCATTTTACCCACCTGGGAAGGATAGAAGGCTGAGTCAACCTTGAGCTGGTGTGACTCCAACTGCTGAACTGCTGGCAGTTGGCAGTCAGCAGATGTAGCCTGCAGTATTGCATTCTAACCACTGGGCATCATGGCTCTTAGTTTCATAAATAATTTCAATGGCTTCACAACCCAGCTAAATCATCCACATAGATACTCCTTGTTTCCTTCCCAGTTCCTCTATGCTGCTGTCATTGGCTTCACAGGCTGGTTTATTCACAATTTATTGATTAAACTAACATTAGCTAGGTTCACAGCAAGAAGCAAACCACTCAAACCACATTTGGATTTAATGCATTGTGAGACCCCCTGCTGAGTTAATGGGCAAAAGCCAAATAGCTTCAGATACCTACGCTTCCCTATTGAAATTTCTTTCTTTGTATTACAGGCTGCAATTCAGCCTTTCATGAACCAGGATGTGATGGGAAGGATGTGATACCTGTCATGGTTTCAAGCATTATGGATATGAATAGCAAGCAGATGGCAATAATCTGTATATGCAGGCAGAAAACAATGAAATGTGTTGAATTCAGACTTCTCTCTATTGACTTTGGGAAGCTCAGAAGATATTTTTCTCCTTTTTTTTTAATCAAAAATATTTTTGGCATTAAGATTTTGCACTGTTTCCTGATTCATGACTCTTCTGAAAGAGTGAGGAAAGGAATGACCCCAAGAGATTCTAATGTGCTTCCTTGTGACTCATGCACCTAAAGTACCTTGGTGGACACCATCCTGAATTCTGGGTATCTTGTTTGTAGAATGTGGATATTTAAGAAAAAAATGCAATTAGCACTTAGCAGCAATAGCCCTTCGACTTATGTACTGCTTTATAGTGCTTTACAGCCCTCTCTAAGCAGTTTTTACAGTCAGCATATTGCCCTCAACAATCTGGGTCATTTTACCCACCTTGGAAGGATGGAAGGCTGAGTCAATCTTAAACTTGGTGGGATTTGAACTGCCAAATTTCAGGCAGCCTATAGTCAGCAGAAGTGCCTACAGTACTGCACTCTAACCACTGCACCACTAAAGCTCAGTGAATGGCAAATAGGGACATAAGATAGAATTGAATTGAAAATAAAAGATAAGCTCTCCAATTATTTTAAGCATGCTCTGTGGAAAAGGGTAATACTGATAGATGGATATCTTTCTGGGGTATACTGATGAAAATAGAAGATGAAGGTAGACTGTTACAAATCTTTATGTATATTCCTTTCCCTTTTTTTTTTCTGTTCCGCATTCCCTTTTACTATTTTTTTCTCTTTTTCTTNCTTTCTTTTTCCCCCTTTCCCTTTACTTTTCTCTTTACTTTTCCCTTTTCTGTTCCTGGGTATGGGTGTGGTGTGAGGGTCCACCCCTTCTCTCTCTCTCTCTGGTTTGCAATTGGCTTTTTCATGTATCTGCCTTCAATATTTTTCAGAAACTAAAATTGATACAATATTCGGCAATGAAATGATAATGCTCTCAGCCAATTGCTATTCTAATCTACAGAGCCATGGTGGTGCAGTGGTTAGAACGCACTACTGCAGACTAACTCACTGCTCACTCCAGGAGTCCGATTCTGAATGGCTCAGAGTTGACTTATCCTGCCATCTTTCCAAGGTTGGTAAAATGGGGACCCAGATTGTTGGAAGCAATCTGCTGATTCTGTAAACTGCATAGAGAAGGTATATCAGTCTGCCGCTGTTGCTCTTGCTAATCAGATTACACTGACTTTGTATCAGCAACACAGTGGTTCCAGTTTATTTCCATTGCCAATTCAAATAGTCTGGGACTAGTGTATCTTAAGAGCATCTCCTTCTGCATGGATCTCTCCATCATCAAAGACCTTCCTGAACATCACTCCGCAAAGAGAGTTGGCAGTATTGCGAGACAAGATTTTCTAAAGGGCAGATTCTATTAGCAAATTCCCAGGATAGTTAAGCTGGGCTTTTGTTATGGTCTTAGGGGGATAGCAATTAGAACTCTTTGTCACCAAACTTTGAATGATGATATTTGGTATTTTATATTTTTGTCCCTATAAATGCTCTTGCTGTCGCTGTAAATTCATTTGGCAAATCATTTGGAAAATAATAGGTAGCAAATAAATGTTTCTACAAATACAGCAAGCTATATATTTGGTTCCACGCCAGTCAGCAAAATGTTTGAATAGGCAGAACTGCTTGATCTGAAGCACTCTGGCACTGATTGACTGTGTTATCCTCCAAAGACACAAAAGGAGAACTTCTCTGCTGGCATAACAAGCCGCTTCAACCCTAATTACTTCCCTCTCCCCTTAGCTGTCAACCTGTAGATTTATTCCACTATTCCAATTGCAGTTTTATGGTTGCTGCCTGAAATCTTTATTCTGTCTTCCTGTTCTTCAATGTACCACTCCATCTTTGTACTCCTAATATCTGACTTCAGCCTTAGAAAGATGACTAACAATGATCATAGATGAATATTTCATGAAAATGCAGTGCCAATGGCGATGCAAATGCCAATGTCCTATTTGGGAAGACCCTCAAATACATAGAGGATACTTGATATTTGGTCTATAAGATGAGGGGGGAAAGGCCAGAAACTTCTGCTTTAAATGCTTTATTTCCCAGAAGCAGTACTTGCAGTGATGAACCTGTGTCAGGTCTTCCCACTTCAGCCTTTTCCCTCTTATTCTGTCCATGAAGCAGCTTGGGTAACCGTTTGAATGAAGAGCTTGGTTTAAAAATTTCAGTTCTTCTTTTCAACAGTCCTCAGTGCATGTTTGGTGTGCTTGTGTGAACAGCGTCTGCAGCAGTGCATGTTTATGCTTGATTGGTGTGAAGCTTGAAAAATTCAAATGCTGGTCAGACCATGTTGATACCGTTCTTTTAATGGACTGTTACTCCTTCAGAGGATCAGTATATCCAGGAAGGGATATGTAAGAATTGTTTAAAAAGATATATATTTCAGCTGAGAGTACAGAAAAAGCTGAATGCATTTTGAGCTGTACTGTAAATCTGATCATTAATTATCAGACAACATGTACATTTGAGAAGTTAAAGTGAATTATTTTACTGACAATTTTTGGCAATTTGCTACTGCATCTGTCTTAAATGGTTTTGCTATTTTAATTGCTATAAATTAGGTTTTTTTACTATATTGTCCTGGTTTTGTAATGTTATTACATTATGTGAATATTTATAAATGCTTGTTGTCTTTACTATTCCAATATCATAACTGTATTTTGAATTATTGCTCATTGTGCATCTTATTGAATAGCACATCATAAAGATGATGATTATAAAGAAGATGATAATGATGGAATCCCACTTCAGAATGCAAGTGGAGTTTCACATAAAACCAATGGTTTCCCAATCCATCTATGCATCCATCCATCCATCTCTTTACATATGAAAACTATTGTCAGAGGAAAATGTGACAAGCTTATTTTCTAGTTGTGTGAATGACACATGTGTATTAGAGGGAGCATGACACCACATATGCTCTACCTTCAGTATGAAATGATAAATCCAGGCTAAAGACTTACCAACTCCTCTTCTGTTTGAGAAGTAGGCCATGACATTCTTGATAAAATTATTTGTATAGACATAGTGAAAGTACAAGTAGCTGGTTCATCTTTATTTCTAGTAATGCTAATTATTTTTTAATGAGTACACAATTGATTAAATAGAAAAAAGAGGAATTTGGCAGAAGAGTTCAAGTATAGATTTCTATCAAATTGTCCCTCTAAGTGGAGACCAACTAACCTAAGAAAGGATGACAGAAGAAATAAAAAACCTATGTAGTAATGCCTTAAGAATCAGAAATGAAGACAAGTACTTCAGTTTAGTAAGTTTATATTTCTCCTTGAAATGTATTTGAAATAAAGTTCCAGAATATTATCTTGCAACAGTACTTGAAGAAAAGAATGAGAATTGAAACAGGAGGAGCCACACTTAAACACTTTAGAAAGTTAGCACCCATCCGTCTCCCAGAGGAATGAAATATTCTAAGAAATATTAAAAAGGCAGAATATTATACCTCCTGGATGGGAAAAGGAGAAACATGCTCTTGGGAGAGAGCCCCCACATTTGTTAATAGCCCCAGAAAGACTGGGCCATCCTATCTACAAGACAAAAGGCTGGGTCAGCTTATCTACAACACAAAAGACCTTCACCCTTAGAACATAATAGGATTAACCCTCTACCCATTTCACCACATGGCACCTGGGAAGATTACATCACCCAGCAAGGTTCAATCAAGTCTGGGGCTCAAGACACCCTACAAAGCTACCCCTGCATGGCCCCATGGGAGTCTGACAACCAATCAGAATACATGCCCTTTCTACAGGAACAGGAAGCAAGTTCAAAGCCCAAGAGAGGGTATAAATCTCTCTCTCTCAATCATCCATGTGCTCAATCGCCCAGGACCTCAAGCCAACATTAAACCATGTTTCCAAACAGCCTCCAGGTTTCCAGTGTCTTTCTCCCCACTTGGAACTGAATCCAGAGGGACTTTTCTTCCAACAAATCATCAGAGGAAGCAAAGGATGAATTACAACAGAAGCTGACAGAACAAAGGACCAAGTCTAGTGAATAAAAGAAGTGAATGTAAAATTCAGGAGCTGTGGAGAGACCTTGGAAGAAGTTACAAATCTTTGGGAAGAAGTTGAATGGTCCTATGGAACAGGAACAGAGGCTGGGTATCTGAAGGTTAGAGAGAATATAGCTGAGATTTGCAAGAAGAGAATAATAACTGAAATGTTAGTTGATGATTCACAACCATAAGAAAAAATATATGTGAGTAGGAGAATGATTGACTTTAGATATGGTATCAACAGAGATATTTGGTTTCTGGAATGTTGGTCTGAATTATCAGGCTGATGGATTTCTGGCACGAGATGGGGTTAATCTAGGACAGTTTAAACAGTGTTGAGCTGCTGCTGACAAATAGGAATTTGAACCTCATCCTTTAAAGCAGGGGTGTCAAACTCAGTTTCATTGAGGGCCACATCAAGTGTTTGACCTTGAGGGGCTGAGATGGTGTGGTAAGAGTGGGCATGGCCAACTTGACATCACTTATGTCAGGGCTGCCTATGGTGGCCTGAACACTCTGCCAGCAAAAAATGGCTCTTGAGCTCCATTTTCAGCTGCAATGGTCTCCTACAACCCTCTGCCAGCAAAAACGGAGCTTGAGGGGTCCTCCCAAGCTCCATTTTTGCTGGCAGAAGCACCACAGACCAGTCCTTCACTGTTTCCTGGGCAGTTCCGCGGGCCAGATCTAAGCACCCTGCAGGCCGGAACTATATCCTGGGCCTTGAGTTTGACACCCCTGCTTTAAAGCAAGGACAGAGTTTGCTGATGATATAAGAAAAAAAAATCATATATTATCTTTGAGAAATCCTGGAGAAATGGTGAAGTAACAGATAAAGTTTAACTCATCATTTCTTCCTCATGATTACTCAGTAAGCTCAGAAAAAAGTATAGCTCCTTTAATATTGACAATTCTACCACAATCCCACATGCAGAATCCTGAAAGAAAACTAGTTGCAGTTTGACAGCAGTTCACAACAGCTTCAGTTCAGACTGATCTCATTCACTAAATCAGTATTTTGCTCTTATGTTTGAGAACTATGATTCCATACCCTTTTCCTCCCCTCTGTTAAGAAATAAGCAGTGTCCTGCTAGACACTGAATGCCTACCCTATCCAGTCCAGCAGTCACAGTAGCCAATTGCACAAGGAAACCCACTCCCAATGAGTGGACTTTATAAGCAACCATATTGTTTTTAAGGCTAATAGCCATTCATCCCCATGATTTGGATGAATTGGACCATCTCTTTTTGAAATCAACCCAGCTGGTAGCCATCACACAACTCATGGTAGAATATACCAAAATTTGATAATGCATTGTGTCTTCCATAATTCAATTCCCGGGGGCAACCTTTTGATTTAGTATTTGGGGAATGGGAATATAGCTTCTCTTTGTCATTTTATCCATATCACCCATAATTTTGCACATGTCAATCGCACCTCTTTCATTCATCTCTTTCCTAGACTAAAAAGTTCCACACATCACAAACTTTCCTTGATTTTCTTAATTTCCCTCTTTAGAATCTTCTCTAGTTCCTCTACATCCATGATGGCAAACCTATGGCACGCATGCCACAAGTGGCATACAGAGCCATCTCTCTGGGCATGCCACTCGTTGCTCTTCCATGTTCTGGTTTGCAGATGTGCACTGGCCAGCTGGTCTTTGGGTGTTTGGGAATGCTGGAAACTGGAAGAGCAGCTCCCTGATGTGCATGCACATCCACTTTCCAGTACATGCATATGTGCTGGCCAGCTGGTCTTCCAGTTTCTGGTGCGCATGCACATGCAAAGATCAGCTGGCCAGCTCACATGCCCCTGCCGGAAATCAGAAGCTTAACTTCCCAGCATGCACATGTGTACTGGGGAGCTGCTCTTTCAGTTTCTGGCATTCCCATGAACTGCTCTTCGACACTGAAGTTGTAGTCCTGCCTTAACAATGAAAGCCAGCTGGACGATTTGGGGCCAGGTCAATTCATCTTGCAGAGTTGTTATTGTGGGGAAAATAGGAGGAGGGAGTATTAGATATGTTTGCCGCCTTGGATTATTAATACAAATAATAAAGATGGAATAAAAATAAATACATTAAAATTGAATTAAAAGTGGTTGCACCATTGATTTATATTAATCATTATAATGTTGGCACTCTATTTCCAGTACTGTTTTTTTATTATCCCTAACATGTTACTGGCCTTTTTTTTTACAGTGGATGTGTACTGTGCGAGCATCTTCATTGACTGTTTATCATAATTCCAAAATGCCTTTCCTCATTAGTCACTGACCCCCTTAAGTTGTGTGAGTAGCTAGAAATTTTGACATAATATGTGTCATTTTACACTTGTCATGTTGAATGACATATGTCATTTTGATGCCCCTAATGTGCAGAGATCCCATTATTGCTAATTTTTATATGCATATTGGCCTCGTTTGTCAAGCCTAAAAAAAAAATGCCATCTGTATACAGGTGTCAATCCAACAACTTTGTTATTTTGGTTTTACATTGTGGTGTAATTTTACATTAAGATAGCAACAGTAGCCTTGACAGTTTTTAAAAGCAGGCTTGTTGCTTGTTCTTTTAAGGGATCATTCATTGATTTGGAAACACTTTTTTGTGAGTTGGCCAGCATGGCCCATCCCCTTTCTTGCTGACGTCTGATTCTATTGCACATCAGACTTTTCCCAGTGGAGCTGGAGAATGAGTTCAATGAAAGCTGTCTGCTTGCAGTCTTAAAGGGCTGCAGGCATTTTAATTATTTCCTCTGCTTCTGCTTGGCTCCCTTGAAGCTTTAAGACAACAACACTATCAGGAGGGATGGTGAGTGCATGGGATCATCTCATAGAGCAGGAGTGATCCATTAGTTTTCATTTTATCAACAGTTTGAGAGGATCTACTGCACGCTTTGAAAGAAGCTATGATCAGCTCAGTTCTGCAAAGCAAGGAATGAAGATCATCCTGGCTGAATAAAAGTTGTGGCTTCCTAGTCTGAGATAATGGTTTTGTCTATCCCAGTGATTGCTCTGGGAGCTACATTGGGGACTGCTACTAGCCTCCTTGCCTTATGTGGTCTTACCTGCTTCTGCAAATATAAGCGACCTGGGAAAGGATCCTCGGACAAGGAACAGGATCTGGACACGGAAAATGCCAAACCTAACGTGCTTCAGGCACTCCATCAGGTAAAGCAGTGCATTGATTTTGTTCTCCTCTTCTTTTAGAGATGCTGTCACGTAACAGGTGTAAATTTTGAGCAAGGTCACACCTAATGTATGGGATAATTTAAGATTTATAGCAATTGTCTGTGTTTGCAGAATTTCAGGGTGTAGCGTGACTTCTATACAAAGGAGGGGGGAAGGGGGCTCAGGTGGCATATGGGATTACAAAAGCAACAGCCAGACAGCTTTTGTTTTATGAAAGAGAAAGATGGCATAACAAAAATACAGTGACTTCACAGTTGGTTTAATAGCTGGACAGGGTATAATTGATAGAAAAGTGAAGCTTGGATGGTAAATGGTAATAATGTCTGAATATTGCATAATTCTCATTGATTTTATCTATAAACACCTATGTCTATATGTTTTTGCAAAGCAAGAAAGTCTTGCATGTAATTAGTGTGCTAAATTCTGGTCAAGTGTCAAGCATATTAATGTATGTTGGTTAAAATTTAAGACAGACAATAACATCTAGTTTGCAATAAAGAGGGACTAATGAAAGATATTAAGACAGCTGTGAATAATATAATGTTATGGCAAAATATATATTTAAATGCAGTATGTTAATCTTCTTGAATCATTTCAGGATTAGAACAATAGAGCGTATATAGAAAATTATCATACATAGGGTCCACAAGGAAGGGAGAGGGAAAATGACAATATGTGTGTCATGATACAATCCTGCAGTTTACACAAGTAAAAGTGGAGTTTGCACTGTGACATCACCATGTAGCATCATCATTTTGATGCTGGCTTGATGTGGATATTTATGTTACCATATCAATAATAGGTGAGAATGATAAAGACTAATTAGACAAAGATTTTAATTGTATAGGATGAGGGTTCAAATTCATGGATATGGTCAAATAGTTTTCTGAGCCCATATATTCTGCTAAAGCATAATGTGTATTATTTGTTTTTGCTTTTTACATGATGTACAAATATGCCCATTATAGTTAGTTCAATAAACTATGGTTAAAAATATACTCGTTTAGGATTATGTATGAATGCATCCATTCATTCCTGAGTTTGGCTATTTATCTGGAAAATGGTGAATCACTCTATTCATTGGGGTTTTTTTGAAAGAGATAAATATAATGTATGCAAAATTCAAATTAGACATTAAAAAGAGTAAAGTTCAAAACCATTCTTTATTATATTAAAAGACATGAATAAATAAATAAAAGTATTGATTCTGGGATTGTGCTGGGTGTGCCTGCTTTACTGCATGTGCAAAAAGTGTGTGAAGGCTAATTTGTTTTTATTTTGTGGATCCCAGTGCTTCTTAGATTGATGGACTCCTGAATTTAAACCATTTTTTTCACATTGGAGAGAAATTGAGAACAAATTTTAATCCTTTTAGATGCTTAAGATATCCATAAAACTCCATAAAACTCCAGAAAGCCTCCTAAAACACTTCTTCTCTTTTTTGACCAATGGAATATGTTGTTCCTTGCTATCATGAATCAATAATTTAACTAATAAAATCAGCAATTTTCTCTCTTATTGCAGCAGAGAGAAAAAGTAATTTACTCATTGATCACTCAACTCAACTCAAGTATCTAAATTTAAAATATTGCTTACAAATGTAACAATTTGTTCCTGTTTTTTCTATTTGAAAAATTGCACATATACAATTATGTTAGGATTTCCATGATGCAGCTGCTTTAATGATTTGCAGTCAAATGCTGCATTCACACTCCTGTTCCTTATCATTTTTCCCAAACTGAATCTAAATCAATGAGCAACCTACATGTGTATTTGTGTGTATGTGGAGCTTTAACCCCCCCACACACACACACATACATAGAGCATACATATTAGAATCCCATCCCATTCATGTTGGAAGCACCAAGACACTTCCGATAGAAAGGATTAGCCAGTGATATCCTGGAAACACCTGGTTAGAGATTCTTTTCATATCCATATTAATGTGCCCACCAAAGTGGTACCTATTTGTCTACTTGCATTTGCATACTTACAAACTGCTAAGTGGGCAGGAGCTGGAGCAAATACCAAGAGCTCATCCCATCATACAGCAGCACTCAGGTCTCAAACAAGGGTTTGCTTGGAATATTGGAATATTGTCAGCCCAATATTCTAACCATGCGAGCCACTAGGCTCATTCACATTAGAATTATAGCTATATATAACAGAAATAACAGATAGATGGATACATATATCCATTTGCTTGAAATAGATGTTTGATATTAATGTGACAAATATTCTGCTGCTTCTGCTTTTTAAAAATGTAAGTCATATATTAAAAACCATGAAATGACAAAAGGGACTAAGACTGTTTCCTAGTCATTGTGAATTCATTTTCAAAGGCAAAAACAAAAGATACAGAAAAGCCAACCGTGTGTTTCTGCTTTCAAAGTCCTTTGGGAAAGGGGCCATTTTTCATCACTCCTGGCTTTATAACCTATATGGGAAGCTCATAGTCCAGGATTCAATCTTTTTCAAGGGCCATAAGAACTCCTTCCTCCAAGACTATGCTTACCTATCCAAATCATGAAAGAATGAAGAAAAAAGAATATCAAACAGAGAGAGTTCTTGGAGGCAAAAATGAAACCCATAATGAAATACATGCATGCACATACACATACCACACAGCACATACCATACCACACATACATACAGAGTGCTGGGAGATTATCAATCCCTTCTCTAAGTCACTCTGGTTCCAAACTGAATTGGAAAAGTTTACTTTTCTACCAAAGGTGAAAAAAGGTTAATGAACAGCAGCATCTCTGAACTCATCTGTAGTTTAGCTATGATCTCTTTTTGCTATATACTGTATGTATAGCATGTAGTTGAAGTAATCAATTGCATTTCTTAGAAGGGAATAATAATCCTCCTTAACCATACTGCATTTCACATGCCTTTTCCTTATCTAATGGTCCTTTTCATCATATACCTTTACCCCATAGGGTAAGATTGTGGTACATACCTATAATATTTAAGTTATACAACTGTAGAACATTAATCCAATTGCAATTTGTTTCCATCCTTCACACTTCAAAGGAGCTATACCAAGGGCCCATAGATATATCCCCTGATTTCTCACTTGACTAAATCAAATTTGCAATAATTTGTAATAATATTTTAGCCCTAAACATCTCTGCAGCTTAGGTTAGCCTGCAAGAAAATGATGGGACCAGGGCCATTTTGTGATCCTCGGGGTTCAATATGCACATCTATGCATATAATAACAATATATTAAGAAATATAATCTACTAATAGAGCATTTAGATTGAAAGATACTGATAAAAGAGAATATTTGTAACTCAAGGTTGAACCATAGGGTCCTTGGGCTGCGTGAGGTTGGTGGTTTTCTTGCAGATATTTCATTAGCAAACTAGGTAACATCAGTGCAGTGATGATCTCTAGTTTGCTCATGAAATGTCTGCAACAAAACCACCAAGTTCAGAGACCAACAAGAATCCCACAGATTTGAAGAGTCCAACTATTGCCTATTATAGTCTAACTATATAGCCTGTTGTTTCTGTATGTGTTAGTTCGTCCTTCTGAAATAGCTTCAAGGGGGGGACAGGATGGACAGAGAATTGGGGGAAGAAGTGGAAAAGAGGTCTTAAAAAGGAAAGTGCACAGTTTGATGAAGTACACAGGAGACTTAAGCTTAGTTCCCAATAACATAAATTGAAAAGGGATCTCCAACAGCAAAACTGTCTGGATAATTGGATAGTTACTATCACTCACAATGGATAGTACTGGATTGATGGGTTGGAATGGTAGTGAGGCAGGAGATGGGGGTGGTTTACATACATAATTTACATAATTATTTGTTTAATACTATAAAAAGTACTAAGTGGATCATTTGGGGTGCAGCCCTAATTAGTAGATCTGACTCATGTTGCCTAGCAACTAAGGATCCAAATAAATTTGTACTATACTTCTTGCATGTTTTTTTTTTAAAAAAGACCTTTTGCATTCTAGACATAATACAGCTTTGATCTCCTCTGCTATAAGATAAGAGATCTCTGCTTGGAAAAGTTAAGCCTAGGGTTGGTAGGTTATTTATTCACAGCTTAGTTTCTCCATTTAAGCCACCTCAATTGTCAAAGTTACTCTATGGGACTTGCATTATTTTAAAACAAGAGCACAAGCAGAAAAACAATAATCCCCCAAAAGACATATAGCACACATCAGACTGCTTTTTTTTGCAGGGGGGAGGGGAGGGGGGAATGTTCTATTAAAAGAAGCACTGGAAAAAACTATCCCTTCCATGTAATGAGGTTTCAGCAATTTAGCCTGATGCCAGATTTTAGCTGTAATATAGAGAACATGTTATGTACAAGCTCTTTTAGGCCTTCTTTTCTGTTTTTTTTTCTGGTACAGAGATTCCATGAAAGCCTTGTGATTTTAGTTTTAAATGAAATAGCTTTTGAGATTCTTAATGCCCAATAAATCAGGAGAAAGGACTGATCACATCATTGAAATTTGGAGCAAGAGAAGTTAAAACTGTGTTATAGTCACAGCTACTCTGCCTATCCAGAATCCATCTACTTACTGTTAGATTTCTATTGAAATGATAGCAAATCTATCCCTTGAATGCTAATCTGTAGTGTCTGTTTCTCTAGACATATTTACTATCTGCCAATGCAGTCAATGAGCAAGGATCACATCTAGTGTGAATTGGTGTCATAATTACAGGATTAAAGGAGCAGCCTGCCTGCCTGCCTAATCCTGATTATTGTTTCTACTTTTTAAAAAATGCCAAGAAAATGATTCCTTCCTAAATGTTTTAGAAGAAAACATTCTTCTATGTTTCAGAAGAAAAGCCTCTTCCTTTCAATTCTGAACTTAAGGCTAGGTCACACTGGCTGACGGATGCAAAACGTATGCAAAAAGGACACAGCGGATGAGCAAAATTTCAGGG
>BHFT01054652.1:0-14157 GCA_004320025.1 Laticauda laticaudata
ACTTTAAGAAATAGCACAGTCCAATAAACAGTCCAGGTCATATACGTTTAACAGTCCAAATAATATCCAATTACAAAGTCGTCTTATGGTTGCCTTTGTCATTTACAGTAAACAAAAATGTCAAAGTATAAGCACAGCAGAGAAACTTAGATAACAACAGAATGTCAGAGATACAGAATGTCAGAGAGAGCAAGCCATGATCTCTATCTCCCTCTTATGGCAATTTGCAATACAATCAACCAATCAGACTCAATCCAGTGATTTTGTTTTAAAGCTACAAACATATATTATTGGTTTATATATTGCCAACCCAACTAATTGTTGAACAGATTCCTAACACAGATGACCACTGTAGCTTTGGGTATAAAGTTATCTTGTCCCTGGTTTATTAATTAAAAATGAGTTAAAGCATTTCTACCACTAATATCCCCATGAAATACTACAGGTAGTTCTTGAGTTACAACAGTTGATTTATGAACCATTCAAAGTTCCAGCAGCACTGGAAAAAAAAAAGACTTATGACCATTTTTCACACTTATAACTATTGCAGCATCCCATGATCACATGATTTAGGTTCAGATGCTTGACAACTGGTTCATATTTATGACAGTCGCAGTGTCCTGAAGTCATGTGACTCTCTTTTGCAACCTTCTGACAAGAAAAGCCAATGGGGAAGCCAGATTCACTTAACAACCATGTAACTACCTAATTTAACAACTGTAGTGATTCACTTAATGAATGTGAAAAGTCATAAAATGGAACAAGACTCACTTAACAAATTTCTCACTTAGCAACAAAAATTCTGGACTCAATTGTGGTTGTAAGTCAAGGACTTCCTGTATATGCAAACTAGCTTTTAAAATTTTAAATGCCTCCCCTTACTCTTCTCTTTCTCCAATCTTCAAAACCAGTTCAGTTCTGTTTTGTAAATAAAATGAAGCAGGACAGCAGCCATCTACCACACCCCTGTCCATACCCGCATCCTCTTAATGCCCTACCTGCCTCCTCAGGTTCTTTTAAATGCTTTTCATTTACAAGGATGACTTCTTTACTGGGATGGCACAGTGGTTAGAATGCAGTAGTGCAGGCTAATTCTGCTGATTGCCGACTGCCATCAGTTCGGCAGTTTGATTCTGACCAGCTCAAGGTTGACTCAGCCTTCCATCCTTCTGAGGTTGGTAAAAAGAGGACTCAGATTGTTGGGGTCAATATGCTGACTCTATAAACTGGTTAGAGAGGGCTGTAATTTGCAGATGATACAACAGTGGTGGGACTCATCTCTAGGGGGGATGAGTCTGCTTATCAAGATGAGGTGGACCGGTTGCTTTCATGGTGTGGAGACAATAACTTGGTCCTCAGCACCAATAAAACCAAGGCGCTTATAATGGACTACAGAAGGAACAGATCAGACATCCAGCCTTTGCTTATCAATGGAGACTGAGTGGAGCAAGTGGCCAATTTTAAGTTTCTGGATGTTACCATAACAGAGGATCTGACCTGAGGTGCCCACATTGCAGCCCTGGTCAAAAGGGCCCAGCAAAGATAATACTACCTGAGGCTTCTCAGAAAACAACAACTGAATGAGAAACTGCTGGTGACCTTCTCCTGCTCACCATAGAGAGTATTTTAGCATACTGCACCTCTGTATGGTTTGCCAATTGCACATTGGCAGATAGGAAAGCACTCCAGAGGGTTAATGTCATTGCCCAGAAGATCATTGGTTGCCCTCTCCCCTCTTTGAAAGAGCTTTTCGCTCCCACTGCCTTAAGAAAGTTCAAAACATTCTCAAAGATCCATCTCATCCTGGGAACCCTTCTTCTTTTTTTTTGTTTTAACTATTACCATCTGGCAGATGGTACAGTATAATAAAAACAAGGACAAATAGGCTGAAAAACAGTTTCTATCCCAGGGCAGTAGCTCTTTTGAATTCTGCTATATAGTGCAGTGTTAGTGTGGTGTCAGGGGTTTTCGGTTCAATGTGTGAAGGGTGAAGGATGTGTGTTTGTGTTTATGGTCATGGTCATGGTCATGATTTGCACTGAAGATGGTGTTTGATTTTGTTGAACGAGGTGCAGTGACAATAAAGTAAAGCACTATAAAGCAGTATACAAGTCTAACTGCTATTGCTATTGTTACCTTTGTTCTGCCCTGTCCTGTTCTGTGGGTGACAAGTTTGCTGACTAGTTGTGCAGGGACCAGGATTCCTACTTGCTTTGCCTTATTGGTTTGTCTCTTTGCATTTGGTTGGGATCAGAGGAGAAACTGGGAGGATTATCCAAACATTTCCTGATCCTGAAAAGGAAATAGATATCAAATAGTGCCTTTGGGAGGCCAATGGGAGCCGAAGGACAGATTTGTGTTCACTTTGGCAAACATTTTGCCTCCCTGCAACAGAAGGGCCTTGTGTGCTACACACAGGGCTGGACAGAAGGGAAGGAGACATCTGGCATTAATGGAGTCAAAGAAATGGCTTTTCTCTGGCTGAGAACACCACCGAGTAGAGGTGCAAGGAAAAATAAACATTCCACAGAGAACAGTTTTCCATCATATGAGAGACCTATACATAGGGGTTGTATTTTCTTTGGAAGGTTAGCTATATAAACACGGTGGCTCTAAGGGGAAGTTTCTGCTAGGTGAAAGGACTCAAGTGGGGCCACGTGAATTAATCCAGAATAATAGGACAAGACCCTACATACACACAAAAACAGGACTGGTGGAAAGTTTTAAAGGTTTCTGGGCCACAGGGATCCCACGCTTCCCTCTGCCCCAACTTTGAAACCTAGGGTGTTGTTCTTGGCATGTTTCTCAGTTTAAGCCCACTTTTTTCAAACCATCATGGGTCAGCCTCCAACTTGGGAGCAATGCTTTGGAATCTGTCTCTAAATCTTGCTGGAGCTTCAGTTGGTCTATCACACTTTTAATATCTCGGTCATAAGACTGGGTTTATTTTGCAGGTTTCATAACTAGTAAATTCCCAGGCTGAAAATTCCCAGGCTTGGTCTTTTTCTCCATCTGCCATGGACCTTGGGGTTTCTCAGTCTGAGCCAGGGCCAATCCAAGACATCACTGTATTGAAACAAAGCAACAACTTCTATCCTTTACTTAGCTAAATCAAGGTATGCAGTATTCAAAGCTAACCAAATGATTTTGGAACAGGAGACACAACATACAAGAACTCCTTTCTATTTTCCATTGTAAAAATACTACAATTAGGGAGTAAACAACTCCACCACTTGCTGTGGTCTCATAACAATGAAAGTCTGATGCCTGAGGCAGTCACCTCACTCTGTCTTATAAGAAACCAGTCCTGACACAAGTAAGAAGTTTTCTTGTTCCTGCTTTGAAGGTTAAGCCATATGAATCTCTGAACTCTAGAGAAACGTATATACTCCGTTATACTCTATTGCACCCTGAACACAACAAATGTCATACTGACTTTCAGTCATGACTTAGGAATACTGCATATTTATATTTGATCAAGTAAATATAAATAAGGACATCTGACATGATATCTATTCACCTATTTCTTGATCTATACAAGAACAGGTCGGTTCCTTTTATAGCATGCTTAAAAAAAACAACCCAAAACAAAAGCTGTCTTTACAAGCAAGTTAGGCATATGAAGAAATATTGGAGTAGGAGTCATATTCTAATATGAAAATTTTCTCAAAGTGAATATAAAAATAAAACCAGAAACTTTTCTCTTGGATTTTAATGGGAAAAGACTTGGGGGTGGGGGGGAATTTGGAACTTTGCTGCTATATATATTTGATGGCAACAAGATTACTTTATGCACAAAAATGGAAGGATACTTTCATCCCTACAATGGATGAATGCTTGCAAAAGTTGATAGAGTTAGCAGAGATGGCTAAATTGACTGCTTTAATAGAAGAAGAAAAAACACAAGTGCTTTTGTTTCTAGTTGGAAACCACTTCTGGACTTTGTGCTTGAGGTGGAGAAAAATTGAAACTTTGATTTCAGTTTTTATTGATTAGATAAATTTGTTGTCATAGAAATGGCTAATTTATACTATTCTGTAAAAATAAAAAGTTGAGGTTCGATGTTATTTCTTATTCTATTGCACCAAAGAGAGTCGGAGGTCAATGCCTTTTCTTTCTTTTTCTCTTCTTCTCAACACTTTTCTCTTCCCTTTTCCCTCCCCTACTTTTCCTATTATTTGTTTTTGTATTGTTATATTTTATATTATAAACTAATAAAAAAAGGGGGGAACCAGCAAGTTAAGCATAGGAAACTTAAAATAAGTATAAATTTGGTTTCCCAATACTGGATTAAATTTAGTTTTGGATTAGAATCCCCATCTCCTGATCATCTGACTCCAGTTTTAAAAACACTGCCACTTCATCTCAGAACATGCACAAATTAGGATATAGTGAGAATAACTATCATACACCTTTATAATGCTATGGAATTCACAGGAGACAGTTTGCTATGATTAAGGCATCAGGCTAGAAACCAGGAGACTGTGAGTTCTAGATCCACTTTAGGCTTAAAATCAGCTGGATGACCTTGAGCCAGTCGCTCTCCCTTAGCCCTAGGAAGCAGGCAGTGGCAATCCACTTCCAAAATCTTGCCAAGCAAACTGCAGAAACTTGTTCTGGGAGTCACCCAGAGTCAAGAGTGACTTGAAGGTATGCACATGCATGTGAGCACACATGTGGGCATGCACAACACACAGAGAGACACTAGAATTCTCAGTGAAACCCCAACCACTTGGCACTTGTCTTTTCTGTCTATTAATTATTGAGGAATTATTGAGTCTATCATCTGCACCTCTATAACTGCCTGGTTTGGTTCTGCAACCCAAAAGGACAGACACAGACTTCAGAGGATAATTAGGACTGCAGAAAAAACAATTATTACCAACCTGCCTTCAATCGAAGACCAGTATACTGCACAAATCAAAAAGAGGGCTGTGAAAATATTTACAGACTCCTCACATCCCAGACATAAACTGTTTCAACTCCTTCCCTAAAAATGATACCATTGAGCACTGCACATCAAAACAACTGGACACTAGGACAGTTTCCTCCCGAAAGCCATCACTTTTCTAAACAAATAATTCCCTCAACACGGTTCACCTATTACAAAGTCTGCACTACTATTACCATTAATCTTCTCATCACTCCTTAACAACCATCCCCTCTCACTTGTGACTGTATGACTGTAACTTTGTCGCTTGTATCCTTACGATCTATATTGACTGTTTCCTAGTGTGATTTGATTGCTTATTGTACCCTATGACTATCTTTAAGTGTTGTACCTTATGATTCTTGACTCTTGGTGAATGTATCTTTTCTTTTATGTATACTGAGAGCATTTGCATCAAGACAAATTCCTTGTGTGTCCAATCACACTTGGCCAATAAAGAATTCTATTCTATTCTATTAACTATAAACTATTACTGGTCCATGCTTGCTCATTAGGGAGCAATCTTATCCTAGTGCAGGGGTAGGGAAACTTGTCTCTTTTATTACTTAGGGACTTCAACTCCCAATTCCTGAATGAGCCATAAAAGGTTCTCCATCCCTGGCCTACTGGTTTTTCAGTTGTGGGGGAAATCAATTTTGACTTGAATGGGACTGTTTAATATACAAATGTAGGAGGCAAGTTTCCCTACCCCATCCTAGTCTTTTAGCACCAGTATCCTTGGGGCAGGGGATGGAAAAAAAAACAGTGTAATAAAAGCCCCACTCTGTCAGCATATCCTTCCCCCAAATGGAATGCAACATATTGATAGTTTTTCCTAGTGGTTTTGCATCTACCATCATAGCAAACTTCTGTGACTTTCTGAACATATAATGCACAATTATGCCTTTGTGCTTGCTGTTTTCCTAATCATCCTAGCATATTGCTAGGATAGGATCCCAGGATCTTGGATGGGTGGATGGGGACAAGCCAACCAGAAATCTCTTTTGAGAAAAGAAGAGACCCCCTTTCCAGTACCAGGCAGCATTATATTGCCAGTTCTGAAGTGCCATTTCTACTTTGTCATATCATCTTTCTGGCCTGGTATGATGTTATGTCAAAAGGATGCATAACTGTAAGCCCTTTATGATGCCATGTATCATCACAAAAAGTTATCTGTTACGAGTGCCAGGATTCTGCCTGCAGCTGGAAAACCTCTAAGGTGAAAGCACATTTTAGGGAAACTCTCACCAGAATGAAACGGCACAGCATAAAAAGGTAGAGGTAGAAAGAGACACAGACCTAGTTCGTGTCGCGCACAAAAAGTTATCATGTGGTTTGTTTGATTTGGGATAATTATGTTATTGTGTGAATGTAAACAGCTGTGGTTCCTTTAATAAGCCACAGTAAAGCAAACTCTGTGGTGTATGAAGCTTGCCTCAAAGTGAAGATTTGTTATAAGCTGGTTTCTTAAAGAGAAGGTTCTGTTTAATGTAACTTCTGCCCAGTTCCTAGTGGTTGTAAGCACTACTGGAAATAGAGCCTGTGGTACATTCTTTCATGGGGCAGGTTGGAAAGAGAAGATATTTGGACTCAGACTTACTTTTCCCTCACACCTGCCTGAAAGATAATCAAATAGAGGGCTTCATGCCATGATGGAAAATAGGGGAGCAGTGAATGAAGGAGCAAATGCATACTGTAAACTTCTGCAGCATTTGTGGTTTGGTATGGAAATCATTTGCTAAAACTGAGATTGGGAGAAAATGAAATTGTCCAAGCAGCCAGAAAACTTGGCAAGACCATGTTGGGATGGGCAAGTTCCAGAAACACACTATTTTTTTAATTAGGCGGGTGGCATGGTTGTTTGAGTATATAAACCAGAATAAATGGAATTTTTATCTCTTGCTGGAAAATGTATTGTATACAAAAATGCAAAAATGCATAATAGAAAAGTGTTAGTTTTTCCAATGTAGGACCGTAAAGTAGAATTGGATTCCTGCTGTTCCAAAAGTGTGCCTGACTATGTTTTCCTCTGAGTAAAATCACAGGAATTTAATCCAGGCTTGTGCAACATTCACATCCTCTATTCCAGTTACTATTCCTGTTGTTTCTCTGCTAACTCCTTCCCAGACCTTCTTACTGGCTGGCTTGTGTGAGTTCTGCGGTCTGAAGCCTATAGACCACAGCTGGAACAGAAGAGAATGACAAAGCAGCAGCCAGCACAATTCCAGTAAAGAGCTCAGGAAATGGAAATAGAAGGAGGAACTGACAGCCAGCCCAATTGTCACTAGATATTTACAGATGGTTACAATATTGGTAGTCTACGTATAGGAAAGGCACCTTATTTCAGGAGCCTGGAAAGTAATTGTGCCATTCTATTTCCATTTAACACCTGTATACCTTCTTTATGTTGAAAGCTTTGCTAAATACTTCAATGAATACTTCAGCTTCAACCATATAACACAAGAGCACACAATAGATACAAACTCAAGGTGAACCACACCAAACTTGATTGCAAGAAATACAACTTCAGCAACAGGGTGGTCAATGTCTGGAATACTCTACCTGACTCTGTGGTTTCTTCCCCAAACCCCAAAAACTTTAACCTTAGACTATTGACCTCACCCCTTTCCTAAGAGGTCTGTAGGGGGCATGCATAAGCACACCAACGTGCCTACCATCCCTGCCCTATTGTTTCTTTTTTAAATTTTTCTTATATGTATCCATTTCATGTATTCATAACTATGTTTATACTTATCTTATAATTGCTTGACAAAATAAATAAATAAATAAAAATAAATAAATTATCTTATTTTCCTTATAATTTCTACAGTTTAGGGGCAGCTTATGAAGGATGGATTTCCTGATATATCTTAGTGGCAGTGCTCATTATGATTACTAGTTTCTATTTAATTAACTAATTAATTTGTCTGGGCATCTCAGAGACATGACTCTAGGCAGCATACAATAAAAAAACATTGAAATTTCTGGAGCATGATTAAAATCTACATAATTCCCTCACCAGGTAATTTCCAGATGTTTATGGAATAATGCTAGTTGGACAAATTGAAGGTTGTCGTTCCAATACATCTGGAAGGCATCATATCACTGAAAGTTGGCTTAATATACTGAATATAAAACTGGCCACATTGTGGAAGCTAAGGAGACATTTCATTGCCATAAGTAGCAAAAAAACAGCATTTTCTTCCATTTTCTTTTTGCTCTTCAGCTGTAAGAAGGAAAGTTCTGTTTTAGGTGATAGAAAGAAAAGAAAAACAAACCTCTAGGACTACAGGATGGATGTGATCTTTTTTTATTCCCTCTTGGTGTGAGTGTCCCATCATATATGGAATGAAGACAATAAGGCTCTCCTGTTAGATATTCTTTCAAATACCATTTATTTCAAACTTTTATGCACCCATAGTTTTGTTGTTTGAACGATTATTTTACATGCAGAAGGCTCTTCCTTGGCAGAGGAATATAAATAAATAAATAAATAAATAAATAAATAAATAAATAAATAAATAAATAAATAAATAAATAAATAAATAAATAAATAAATAAATAAATAAATAAATAAATAAATGCACATATTGAAAGACAATGAAATGAGAGATTTCATAGGGGGAATGGGGGTCGCATCAGTTCTCACCAGCATCTGTTTTGAGTGCAAACAGTAGGCTTTTAAACTAAGAAAGCTATAAGCAATGGTAAACAATGACCATATACAATATTGAACCTAATTAAATGCAGGCATTAGTTCTTCTATAACCAAGTATTAAAATGTCATTTTAATTCCATTATACCTCTTCTTTGTCCAAGACCTGTAAATCTTGTCTCTGATCCAGCCAGCTTTCCCCAATCTTGCCCACTGGGCCTCCTTTAAACTGCATCAGAAACAAAATACTTGTTCTGCCAGCAACACAAAATATGCCGCATTTTGAAAGCATCAATGGTTGTTTCTGCTCCATTTTTCAGACTGCCCCCCAACTATGCAAATGAGCCTTGCTATGCTGATTTACAGGTAGTGAACTTCGAAATAGAATCCTTTAAGCCTCTGAACACTTTGGACAGCTGTTGGTGCAAATGGAAACAGTTTTTAGCACAATGATCTATGGTTTTTCCTATGTATTTTAGTTGGTCTTGAACATCATTCTGTGTTCCTCCAGATTTTTAAGTAACATCAAAGGAGAACAAGATCCAGAAAAAAAAGCATGTTTATTTCCAGTTCAATTTTATCAATATGTTTAATGCTGGCATGGAAACTAGTGTCCTTAATCTGAATTAAATCTTGACTGCTACAATTTTGGTAAGTATCAATTATGTTATGATCTCCTCTAGTGTTGTTCCTTAAACATGATTTGTTATGACTGAATAGCTTTATAAGTAGGCTTTTCTTATTTATTGTTGGTGCTTATTGCATACTTGCTCTAGTACAGCATACTTTGCTTATTCTTCCATGCAAGTTTTCTCTCTGGTTTCAGAAAAAAAGGACAAATCAGGGATATGATGCTGGCAGATGGATGGATGTGATGACAGCAAGGCCAACATTAAAGAGAAGTTGAAGAGATAACCAGCCCAGGGATTTTCCTTCCCAAATAAGCCTGCTTTAGAGAGAGGTACGGTGGACTCCCTGTCTCATTTTTTGGGAATAGTCGTTGTCAAAGGTGGCTGTTAGGAACAGGGTCAGNGAGGTACGGTGGACTCCCTGTCTCATTTTTTGGGAATAGTCATTGTCAAAGGTGGCTGTTAGGAACAGGGTCAGAACTGGGAATGAGCAGTCAGGGGAAACCACTGTCCAAAACCAGGAAGTAAGCTTTGAGAAAGAGATAGGAACAAAAAGAGCTGGTTGCTTCAGCAACAGGACAAACAGGGTGTCATTTCTCCCCAGGCAGGGACGAGACCAGTCCAGAGTTTGGGAAGTGAAAATAGTTTACTGCTTGGGGGAAAAAAAAAAGTTCAACCATGGGATGGTTGCCCGTAAGCATTTCAGCTTCTGATGAAAGCTTCCCAGATGGAATAGGAGCAATATATGTGTGCGCCATTGCCCCAGCTTCATAGTGTGGCAGCTCAGTTGCAGCCTCCACAAAAGCCAGCAGAAAGATGTCCCACCTGGTGGGGTGGGAGAGATACACAGGGCTTTGCAGTGCTGAATGGGAAGCAGTTCCACGGGGTGTTTTGAGAAAGCAGGATTTGACTAGTTTTTTTTTTTAACTATTGTTTGCAGGACTGAAGAAAGCAAGAAAAGAATGCATATTTAGGTAGGGAGTTTATAGGAGCAAAACAAAAAAAAATCTTGTTTCACATTATGAGGAGAAGGGCATGTCTCTGTGATTGTCTACATGAACGTGCAATTCTGAAACATTTTGTTGCATATTTTCTTCGTCCACTTCCATTTCTACCACTAATTACCAGGACTGCTCAGAAGGCTTTGTCATTGCTCTGTTACTTCAAGGCAAACCCCCTCCCCCCCTTTTTTTCCTGGTTCGGCTAATAATATAGCGCTTGATTTGACGCTGGATGAATCACATAGTGCTGCCTCTATGGTTCATTTTCTCTCAGTTAAAGATTTGGTTTAATTATGGTAGGAGAGATATTAAACACATGGAAGCCAATTCTTGAGCACTGCTTAACTATAAGCTGCTTGATTGTTTCACTTAATTGATGTTTTTGTGTTAGAAACTATGAGTAGGCAGGAGAGGCTGGCCACTTCCTGAGCACTGCTCTTCTGCCCCTTCAGTTTCTTCATAATCATAGATTTTCTAGTGATGAATAGAAGAATCTACTTCATCCTAAATCTAGCAGCCCTGGAATCTTCACCACAGTAATCCCATGCAGATTTTTCTTTATTTCAAACTTTAATGGGTAGACTCAGATCTCAGAGCATTCTCCAAACGCTCTATCAAGGAGTGTGATGGTACATGGGAAAGACCCTAGGACAGGGCTGTCAAACTCTCGGCCCATGGGCCGGATGCATCACACACCATGCCCATGCCCAGTTTAGCAAAGGGGGAAAAAGTCCCAATATGTCATGTGATGCCACCTTGATGATGTGAGTTTGACACCCCTGCCTTAGGAGATAGGACCAAAAGATTCTGCCAAGAAAATAATCAGATAAGAGGCAGCATAGCCTGTGACTGGATAATAGGTGGAGAAAGAAGTTCAGAAGAGACTGTCTAGTTTCTCTAGCAGTAAATAGACCAAGGACAAGGGTGGGAAAAGATGTGCTTTCAGACTTGCAAGATTCCATCAATGTATCTTTACAATAAAGTAGAATTAGTTCATTTGATTGTGATTTTTATTTGCTTTATACTGTGAATCTGACAAGGAGTTTCCTAATCCTGATAAAACAATACTGTCAATAAAGTATACTCTAAATCCATGTTTCAACCAAGCACCATAAAAATAAATATTTTTTCACAGTCCTAGTTATCATATAACCATTCAAGATTAACATATACATTTAATAAATAATTAACTACTTTTGAGATATACTTTTGAGAATTGTTTCCTCCCAAGTGTTAAAAATTTAAACAAGCATATTTTCCTTTGTACTGTATAACTTCAAGATCATAAGGTTGGATATTCTGTGCCACCAAGTCCTAAGGTAGCTATAAAATCCTTGCAAGTGACACCAGAGTCTTCAAAAACTAGCATTGTATAATAATTTTCACAACAAAGAAAGGGTAATGATCAAGTAGGCAGTAATCATACTGATGGCATTTAATTATTTTAATTAAGTGTTGTATAATATCGACTCCACAAGCAACACCATCAACAGACACATTGACCTACAACCAGCCTATGAACTCCTCAGAATCCAAATCAACCACACAGCCAACCAGAGAGAGCACCGACCCTCAATCAATCCATGCAACCCCTCCCACCAGCAGTTCACCTCCCAATGACTCTGACCTGAGGTAATCTCCTTATCACAAGACCCATCACAAAGCTCACTGATGACTCACAGCTGACCATCACAAGACCTTCACTTGACACACCCACACCTGAAGCCCTTATAAACAGAAGAATACTGACACCCTCTTAACTCCACTGAAGATGTTACCTAGTCTGGTAATGAAATGTTTGGAAACCAACCCACAACTTGGAAAATGAACTTTCACCCTTATTATTTAATATTTATACTTAAATCAGTTACAGTTTTCATCTTGGCTTTGTAAACTTTTTGATTAATTTTCAATTAATTCAATAATTAATTTTAATTAATTATAATTAATTTTTAATCCATTTTTTTCAAAGTGGTTTACTGAAAATTTGAAGAGGGATTACATTAGCTACTCAAGCCACCAAACTGCAGAACTGGGAGATATTGAATTTGTGCATAAACTCAACTTAAGAAGTTCTACAGGGTCTTCTATTCTGTAGAAATTATTCATTGAGTGGTAGCCATGGAATTGAAAAGGTGGATGGGTCAATTTCATCAATTCTTGATGAAAGTTAATTCTTTCATTTTTTTTCTTTGTCTAGTGTGGCAGACGTTATTTTTTTTAAACAAAAGTTTAAAATTTATGTTCTTTGGAGGGCACATTTCTACCAGTGCAAGTATTTTTGTTTGTAGTTTTATTGAATGTACCTAATTTTTGAATGGAATTTTCCTAACATGGTGTATATTTCTAAAATATGTTTCTGAGTATTTCTAATTTTGTAAAGAGACATATGCACTGGTGAATATATAGTTATTTTATATATTGACTTGGATTGAATATATTTTAACCTTTTCCTTAATAGAATAGAGAATCTTTTCAATAAACTGAAACAAACAAAGAAAAAACTCTATGAAAACAAATATGCCTTCTTATCTCTTTTGATTTCTTTGAGGAACACAAAGAAAGGCTCTCATATCTTGATGTGGTTGAGCTGCATCGTTTAGCATCCCTGGGAATACTATCCCACCTCTTTTCTTTCTATGATGGAAATAAAAAAATCAACAAGGAAGGAGAATGCTGACATTAAGATGCTTAAGAGCCATTCAGAACTATTAGCTGGGACTGATGTTTACAACTGTCTGAAAATCCCCATCCTCCCTTGAAGTCTTAAATTACATTCTGGGCACCAGATGAAACTGTGCACATAGATGCACATTCCACTATTCTAAACTGTTAAGTAGGAGATATCATGTTTTTCCTAGAGTTGACGACCCTAAAGCAATATTGCAAACTTTTCATACTTTAGATTTTTAGACATGAAGGTAGTTGTGCCAGTGATAAATAGCTATTGCAATCAACCTAGGTGGAGTAATGCTGGTCTATTTCTCATAACTATCAAAGAAAAATGTGACTTTATTTATACTGCTCCTAACCATGGCTCAAACATGTCCTGGCAACATCTTTTTCTGTTGGGTCCCCATGACATTGTATTTTGTCTTCTCCCTAAGCAATGAGACAAGTTTCAAGTCTCCTTTGCTGTGTCTAAATTGAAATGATACTTTCCCTGCTTTTTCTGAGTGAATTCAAGGGCCTTCTTGAGATGTACAAAATATTTCTCAAAGTATTCCTCAGCAAGGAGGAATATCAGATGATCTAAAACAAGGCATTCAGATGACAACACTGGGTTGAAACAGAAGCAATAAAGAGAAGATAAGGTTTAACAATGGGGACAGCACTAGCTGAGATTCTGACATTCTTTTCCTACTCTATTAAAAAAAAGCTATTTATTCATTTATCAGATGTATAAAATTATCAGACTTCACGAAGAAAGCAAGTAACAATGAATCAGTAATTGGGAGGGAAACCTAGTGTCTGTTTGGGGCAGAAAATGTGAAATAATATTATGTTATCGTTATCATTCTTGGCCAGGCAACTACTTGGTGATAGTGGAACCACTGCAGTCTAAGAAAACAATAAATAGGATTGTTTAGAAGTTAGCTGATGCCTCTCTGATCATGAGGGATTGGAGTTATTGTTCTGTTCGCGGAAATGAGACTCAGAGATCAGCGTAACTTCAGCTCTTTCATTTAGTTCCGAAAGTCCGTGTTAACCAGGAGCCGCGGCAGCTTTTTTTATAGAGAGCTGCTCGTGGCTAGTGTCCAATGACGGCTACTTGTTTTTCCGGCCGCTCGAATTGGCCAATCATAGCCCTGCTATGATTGGCCAATCGGCGTCAAGAAAAGTAGCCAATCAGCGTCGGTTATTTGTTGTTCAATAGGAATAGCCTATTAGGAGTATATTAATATAGAACACCCCTCCCCTCTTGGTATGGTCCTACCGTAC
>BHFT01054653.1:0-10097 GCA_004320025.1 Laticauda laticaudata
CAAGCTTTTTTGTCCATTTTACATCCTCTTTGCATCCGTTGGTTCAGTGTGACATGGGCTTAAGATATACCTCATGGCTGTTTAAAGTTTTTATCAATCTGTTCCCACCTGTCTTAACTAATACAATATGGCTGATTTGCTTCTAATTATTATTTATGAAAAAAAAGAGCCTTCTTTTAATTAACCAGTTAACCATATCGTACAAAACTGCTGGCCTAGATTGATGTTAAGACTTCTGAAAATCATTTATTTCTTGTCATTTGCACAAAGGTAGCCCTTGACTTAGGACCACAATTGAGTCCAAAATCTATGTTGCTAAGTGAAACATTTGTAAGTAAGTTTTGCCCCATTTCTTGACAAATTTGCTAAGTGAATTTGTTAGGCTGATTTTCTCCCCCCACTTCATTCCTGATCCTGCCTTTCTACCATCAAGATGGTAGCATGTTCACATGCAGCAGCCCTGATTGTAAACCCTGAATGACTGCCTAGGTATGGACACTTCTGAGAGCCTGGGATTCTGCCTTTAAGGCAGGGGACAGGGATACATACAGAGAGGCCAGGGCAAACCTTAGAATAAGCATTAAGACAGCAAAACAACATATATAAATGTAAAGTGGAAAACCACCTGACTGATAACAACCTGAACCAAGTGTGGCAGGGACTGCAGCACCTAACTAACTATAAAAGCAACATGAGGAACATGGTCAATGCTGACACCTCGTTGGTAGGGGGGTTGAACATCTTCTTCACCTGCTATGAGGTGAAAAGACCAGACCCTGTAGCCTATGCCTGCCAGCCTTCTGATTCCCAGCCACTCACCCTATACAAACATCAATGAGAGCTGCACTGAAGGCTGTGAATCGCAGAAAAGCTGCAGGTCCAGATGGGGTGCTGGGGATAGCAGTAAAGACTTGTACTGATCAATTAGCAAGGGTCCTGACAAAGATCTTTAACATCTCCCTGCAAACAGTCTGTGTTCCAACATGCTTGAAAACAGCCACTATTGCCCCAGTCCACAAGAAAATAGCAATTAATTGTCTAAATGATTACAGACCTATTGTGTTAACGTCAGTAGTGATGAAATGCTTTGAAAGACTGGTTCTCCAACACCTTAGGACATGCCTCCCACTAGACTTTGACAAATATCAGTTTGTCTATAGGGAGAACAGGTTGGCAGAAGACATTATAGCTATTGCCTTACATTCTGTAGTGAGCCACATGGAAAAAGCCAGAAACTATGTCAGGATACTTTTTATTGACTACAGCTTGGCCTTCAATACTGTCGAGTATCCTGATCAAAAAGCTGACTGATTTGGATTTTCCCTCTTCCATCTGCAACTGGATCAAACACTTTCTGAGGGACTGACCACAAACAGTAAGGGCTGTGTCTGTTACATTCACCTCCCTGAAGCTTAGCACTGGCTCCCTACAGAACTGTGTATTCAGTCCCTACCTTTACTCACTGTACACACATGATTGTGTATTGTCTGACCCATCCACTGTGATCATTAAGTTCACAGATGATACTCTACCATATGGGGTTTCATCACAGGTGGAGATGAAACAGCATACAGGGTTATCCCTGTATCTTATCCTCACGGTGCCTAGAAAACAACCTGCACCTTAAATTTCTGGAAGAGAGAGGAACCCACCCCACTTTACATCAAGGGGGGCTGTGTAGAGAGAGTTTCCTCCTTTAAATTCCTGGGAGTCTTCCTCAGCGAAGATCTCACCTGGAAAATCAACAAAACCCAGGTGGCCAGAAAGGCCCAACAGAGACTCTATTTCCTTAGGGTCCTGTGTGTTGACCCAGGGTGGGATACAAAAGCAACAAAGTCACAAAAAACAGGTGAAGTACCTTTAATTCCTTCAACTTGGCTTCAAAGATTCAATTATCATTGACTGGAGAAAAAACTCCCCCACAAACAGTTGTGAAAAGGAAGAAATTCCATTCAAACTCAAAATACATATAAATTATAAATAGAAAAAAAAAACACAAACCACACTGAAGGAATTAATGAGAGAAGGAAGGAAAAGGGCTTGAAGACATCCACAGATATTGAAATTCACACACTGGGAAGGATGCCAGAACTCAGATAAGAACTGAAAGACTAGAATTATTTCATGCTTTGTTTCTAGTAGTGGGCCATGCACAGTTTGTCCTTTTAAACAGTCCTCACAGCTGCAGCCCATGAAGGGGATCATGACCCTTTCCTCTCCGTAGACCACACCATTCATGTTTCTCCCTTATCCTCTCCTCTCTGCATGCCCTAGGATGAAGAGAGGATGGGCCTGGGTCTTCCTTTGAATGCCCAGCTGGCCTGTGCCCATCCCCAGTTTCCTCCACAACTTTCGTTGCCACACTCCAACTCCCTGTCAGCTGTTTCTCCTCTCCCTTGGAGTCATATTCTAACAGGGTCATGACAGCTTGTGGAAAAATAAAGTGGAACAACAACTGATGACCTCCTTTTACTGGTCCACAATAGAAAGCATCTTCACATTTTGCATTACAGTGTAGTATGCTGGCTTGACAGCCATGGATAGAAAGACATTACAGAAGGTAGTGAGCACAGTACAAAACATTGTGGGCTGCTCCCTGATACCACTAGATGACATCGCTAGGGTTCGCTGCCTTAGAAGAGTGAGGAAAATTCTCAGGGACAACTCACACCCCAGTCAGCACTTCTTCACTTTCCTACCATTGGGTAGGAGATATAGAAGCATAGCCAGCCACACCAACAGGCTGAAGAAGTCTGTGGGCTGTCAGACTTCTGATTGGAAAATAACTTCATGTCAACATAGTATGACAGATTTGCAGAACCAGCGCATTATGCTACAAGGTCACATGGGGTAATAAGATTGGGTCTGGGTTAGGGACTTCTGTTCTCTCTGTGACTTGTGTGTGTGTGCGGGTGCATGAAATGCATCAGCAGGAGATGGTGATTGCTTGCAGGAGAAGTTGTTTTGTAAGTACTGTGCTCAAAGTGCATGCTCACCGAACCGGTTGTCATGCCGGTAGGATCCCACCCCTGCTTAATAACCATATTATTTACTTCACAACTGTAGAGATTCACTTGTCTTGTTTAACAACATAAATTTTGAGCTCAACTGTGCCCATCAACAGAAAGTAATCTTGATGATTATTCTATACAGACTTGGGTACCAGAATGAATTTCAGTCTCCTTCCATCTACTATTGTCAATTAAAACTTCAGCATCAAAAACTCTTTTGATAAAAGTGTCCCCCAAGGCAGAAGCTACCTTTATTCATATGAATTTGAGGTCATGGTCCTTTTCTATGATATCAGATTACACAAAGGCATTTTCCCCCAATATAAGGTAGAGTCCTACACTATCATAAAGATGACCTTTGGCAAAAAATGACACATTCTTTATATCTACGGTCCTTCTCAGAATAAAGATGAAAGATTCTCTCCAGGAAGCTTCCTGCTCCCCAGACTATTTCTTTTATGAGAATAAGTAATAGGGCAGTTTTCACACAAACACCATGCCTTGCTTCACTACTCTCTTTCACACCAGGTTATTTTTATTTCAACAGTCAATTTCAGGTGAAAAGACCCACAAAGTTGTTCCAAATCACTGAATTCTTGGGGGAAAGTCCACCATACTGTGAACCTGTATCACTTAAAGAGAAGTTGCATGAAATGTCATAATCTATCAAAGAAGGCACTGATTTCTGAAATGAATACACTGTTGGTGAAACTCAATTTGAACTTTGAATAACTGTTTCAGTTTTGCTTTTTTTTTTGCTATGTAGTGATATGTAAAGCTTAGGAAAGTAGACTATTTGTCTACTTGCAAAGATTTCAACTCATTGATGCATCACAAAATATCTATGTAACAATTAATGTAATTGCTTTTATTATTTAATACTACAGTCCAGTTATGGTTAACCTTTTTCGGCTCCTGTGCCAAAAATTATGCGCACGCGCTCGTGTGCCAGCACCCAGAAGGCAATGCACGTGGCCCCCCCACAGCCCCTGTGCATATGTGTATGACCCCCACATGCCGCCCATCTCTATACCTGCGTGCACGATCCCCCACACACCATGCATCTCTGTGCATTTGTGCGTGACCCCCCATGCATGCCGTGTCTTTGTGCATCTGTGCAAACCCCCCCATGCAAACCCCCCCCATGCANTGCCGTGTCTTTGTGCATCTGTGCAAACCCCCCCATGCAAACCCCCCCCATGCAAAAACCCACCCCCCCCACATCTCCCGCACATACCCCAGCCCTGTGCATGCATGCCAAATACACTACAATCAGCTGGTGGATGGGTGGTGCATGTACATGTGCAGTGCGTCTCTTCTGAGCAACCTCTCATGTACTGGCAGAAGTGGCTCTGCATCCTACTTCCGGCATACATGCCATAGGTTCACCATCATATAATTCATCCTTCCAATTTCTCCCTGCTAGCATCTTATAAATTCTAGCTTGAAATGGAATAAAATTATTATGTTACTTACAAAAATACAGGCCTCTCAATAATTAAATAGCTAAGCTCACTGTGCTTATTATTTGCTCATATTAAAACACAAGGCTAAACCTGCAATTCTGCACACAATTATCTAAGAATTAGAAATATTTAATTTAAAAGTGCTTCTTTCTGAGTTGGGAAGCAAAGGTCTACACTGTTAATTCGTTAATCAATCTGCACTTATTACCAGTCTCTTAAAGGAGTCATCGGGTCTTTCCTAAAATACATTCCTATATCCTATAAAAGCAAATTATTTTCAATAGCTTCATTAAGAATGCTCTCTAAATTTATTTTAATTTATAAACTGGATGAAACACTTACAAGTACAAAAGAAATGTCTCCTTTATCAAACTGACAAACACTTTGACTAATGCTTTATATTACTGTCAAATCGATAAGCAGCAATAAATAAATAATTGTTCCAATTTCTTGCTTTTCACACATACGTAAAAATATTACAGAAAGATACATGAGAATCAGTTTGCTATTATAACTGAATAGGTCTCTGAAAAAGCATATTCCACCGAGTTAAGGATGACAGCTTAATGTGGTGATACACATTTTATGTCTGCTCACAGCCACTTCAGAATATAATGTTATAGAAAGCAGAAAGGAAAAAGGATTAATCACACAGAGTTTACAATCGTATGATGTGTCTAAGGATAAACCTGGGCTAAGAAAAGATAATTGTGGAGGTCATTTAAAATCTACATCCAACTAATTAAACTGATTTATGGCTTAATGTATGTCCTGGTTCAGAGAACATGATAAGACAATGCTGACAGACAAACTGCCTGGCATCATACATGAAGTGAAGCAAGTAAGGTATATTATTTCTTCAATCTACAGAGTTTTCTGGAGGACTAAACACTTCTGACTCTAAAGCAGAGGTG
This sequence comes from Laticauda laticaudata, assembly GCA_004320025.1. Lineage (NCBI taxonomy): Eukaryota > Metazoa > Chordata > Lepidosauria > Squamata > Elapidae > Laticauda > Laticauda laticaudata. Next base: position 5,392 of record BHFT01054653.1, read on the forward strand.
GTATTCAGCAGGTTCTGGGGAACCGGTAGTGGAAATTTTGAGTAGTTTGGAGAATCGGTAAGCGGAAATTTTGAGTAGTTTGGAATACCACCTCTGACTGGCCCCACCCCCATCTCTTCTCTGCCTCCCAAGTCCCAGCTGATCGGCTGGGTCTCCTTTGGTTGCCCTGCACAGGAGAACAGAGCTGGAAAGCAGGTTAGTGGGGGTGAGGAGGGAATGGGGATTTTACAGTATAGTTCCCTTGCCATGCTCAGCAAGCCATGCCCAGCAAGCCACACTAAGACCACCAAGCCATGCCTACAGAACCTGTAGTAATTTTTTTTTAATCCCACCACTGCTCTAAAGCCATAAACATAAACATAGAAACATAAAAACCTAAAAGTTATACAAAGACTGTAGAGAAATAAATGCAAAACATTAGCATGTCATTCTATTGGACACAATCAATTAAAGTAAGTGAACGAGGATCCTGGAGGACCTCAGGCACAGGCAAAAATAGAACTGGGCAGAAATAAAATATTATCAATGGCTCTGCTCTCTGGGGTCAGACATCGTTGAAAGTCAATGATGTACCGTTTTAACCTCTACCTCACCAGCTTTACAGGTTTAGGAAGGAATCTTAAGCAAACAACTACATATAGATCCTTGGTTAGTCACACGACTGAATTCACAGGTGGCAGGAGGCCAAGTTTTGATTATTTATTTATTTATTTATTTATTTATTTATTTATTTATTTATTTGATTTGTCAATCGCTTACAAGATAATAGGTATAAGTATAAACATAGTTATGAATACATGAAATGGGTACATATAAGAAAAATAAAAGAAACAATAGGACAGGGATGGTAGGCATGTTGGTGTGATTATGCATGCCCCCTACAGACCTCTTAGGAAAGTGGTGAGGTCAATAGGAGACAGTCTAAGGTTAAAGTTTTTGGGATTTGGGGAAGAAACTACAGAGTCAGGTAGAATATTCCAGACATTGACCACTTTGTTGCTCCATGGCATGTTGAATTAGCCACAGTTGGCCAGGCTCACAAAACATGTCAAATCACCAGCAGTTTCCATTACAGAAAGTAAAAACTGCAATAGGGCTTACTACAAACAATTGAATCGGCTACCTTCTAAGCCTAGCCCATACAGTAGCAACCAAATCAAAACAAATGAGAAAAGTTTATGCTCTCTGGGTGTGTTTAAACAGCCACTTTCAGAATCCCTAGGCTGTAGGACCACGCTCTCTGGGGAAATGGAAATTCATTCAATATTCTGAAAGCTTTTTGGTGTAAAAATTATGTCCTATTTTTAATGTTTCAATTGTTATAAGATCTTTTAAAATTGCAAGAAGACTTTTTGGTGTGTTTTGTTGTAAAGATTAACATTAACTACTAGCCTAAAAATACACAACAAAGACCTTAGAATTATAAACCCAGGAAAGCAGAGGTGGTACTAAGCAGATTCTGACCAGTTCTGGAGAACCGGCAGCAAAAATTTTGAGTAGTTCAAAAAACCGGCAAATACCACCTCTGACTGGAGATTTTACAGTATCCTTCCCCTGCCATGGCCACAGAACCGGTAGTAAAAAATTTTGAACCCCACCACTTGTGTATATTTTTCTGAGAAGAAATAGGAGAAGAGGATGGAAGGGGAAGGGAAAAGGGAAAGAGAATGGGGAAGAAGAAGAAGAAGAGGAAGAAGAAGAAAGAAGAGAAGAAAAGAAGAGGAGAGCGAGAGGAGGAGGAGGAGGAGGAGGAGGAGAGGAGAGGAAGCTGAGCGAGGAGAGGAGGAGGAGAGGATGGAGGAGAGGGAGGAGGAGAGGAGAGAGGAGGAGGAAGAGGAGGAGGAGAGCTCCATTGCAACAGAATAGTAGGCTTTATTTTTTCCAGTACAATAGAATAACAGAGTTGGAAGGGAACTTGGAGTCTTCTAGTCCAACCGGCATGCTTAGGCAGCGAAACCCTAGGCACCACTTCAGCACAAATGGTTATCCATTCTCTCTATTAAAATTTCGCCAGTGTTGGAATGCATTCACTCCAACTTCTGAGTGGCCAAAGTTGTTCCACTGATTAATTGTTCTAACTGTCAGGAAATTCCTCCTTAGTTCTAAGTTGCTTCTCTCCTTGATTAGCTTCCACCCATTGCTTCTTGTCCTGCCCTCAGGTGCTTTGGAGAATAAACATGAATGACAAGACCTTTTGTATCATGTAACTTCACAAGCCTGCTTAAATAGGTACTCATACATATTTTCATGCTCCTCCCAACTTATTTAGTTAGAGGTTCATCAAAAGGCCTTTATATGCATTCAATAAATTAAAAGGCATATTAAGAAGATACTTTTTTGTGGCACAAGGAAGAAATAACTATGCATAGTTAATACTGTTATTGATATGGTAAACACAAGTTAATATCTGTAAGATCTAACAGCAAAAAAGTTAATAATGGGCACAAAATATTAGGTACCAAGGACAGAAAGAGAAGGGTGGCATGCCTTTCTCTGGGATGGAAGAAGTACAGTACATAGATATTTTCAAAGACACTATGTGAGAAAAAAGATGAAAAATGATGCAGTTACTGTATCATGTGCCCTTGAGAAACTACATCAATATTTAAAATGATCCAACCATTGTTAAAATAATGAAGGTTAAGATAAGTGATGGAATTATATCAAGGACAAACATATCCATATATTTTTAAAAGGAGACATTAATGGGGCTTTTGTCCAAAATGATATTTGAACTGGCAATAGAACTTTAAGGGCATGGGTAATACTATGTAAGGCTACCATAAATTTAGCAATAGCTGCATTTAACTTCTACCTTAAACATGAGAAAATCAATACAGTATTTCATTGTTTAACAGTACACTCTAGCACAGGGAATAAAGAACTTAGAATTTTTTAAAAATAATATCTCAACAAGGGAAGCAATAGAGGAGTCTGCGATTCATTATATATCACAGATTTCTGGTCTTCCTCAATACTGGACAACGTTAGCAGAGATTTCTGAAAATGATCAAATGTGAAGGTCCACAGATTCTCTCTCTTCCATATATTCAATGAATTTATCCTGCCAATTCTGATTCTTACAGAGCTTTACCAGGACCATCTGTGTGCATGATCAAGGTATCAGCTTTGGTGTGCCACAAATGAACATTTGATTTCCCCATTCTACAAAACTATATGATACTTCAGGCGTCTCTTCATTTCCCTCAGCTCAGGGCTCTCCAAATGTGGCAACTTTAAGACTTGTGGACTTCAATTCCCAGAATTCTCCAGCCAGGCTCTTACTCTGTGGTTTCTAATTATGTTTATTCTTATACCTATTATCTTGTAAGTGATTAACAAATCAAATAAATAAATAAATAATAAAAAAAATTATGGGAGCTGAAGTCCACAAGTCTTATAGTTGGTAAGTTTGGAAACCTCTGCCTCAGCTCTTCAATAACCCAAGGAACTGCAGCAAATCTGAGAGTGGAAAGAAGTTGTATCAGGACAATCCAGTCAAGTAACCTCATTTCCTCATAAACCAGATTTTCAGAAAATTCTACAACATTTTCTGAATCCTGTTGCCACCTCACGTGCACAAATCTAACAAGTCCTTTTCCTTCTCTGCAGAAATCAGATTGATTGGTTCATCATAAGAACGAGAGCTTGATGACCTCCACTTTCTAATCATGTTTTGTCTGCTCTGAGACAAAAAAAACAAAACAAAACAGATCATGTGCATCAGGTCCCCTGTGAGTTGGTCATGTCCATGGTTGTCATGGTGACCATGAACTCTTATCAACCTGTTATTCTATCTGTATTGTCCCAGTAAGCTTTGTCCCATCATAAAAGATCATTTCATGAAGATAATAGAAATGAGTTTTTGCTTACATTTTCTGATTAAGAAGGACAGTTCAGTCATGATGGCAATGCAATTTCCACAATAACTAAAATTATGCTAATTTACAGAAACAAGGAGTCTTCATGCATCACAACAGCCTTTCACACTTTTTAAAGATACACTCGGTGTTTCTGTTGAAAATTTAAAGAACAAAAGCCAGAGTATGCTGCCTATAATAGTGACTACCCCTTTGCAAATACAATTGCTGACATTCTATTATATTTTACAGCTGGGGGGGGGGGGAACANGGGGGGGGGGGGAAACATTGTAATAATTAAACATAATACTTTACTGTAATACAAGCATGAAATACACCACCTGCTGGCAATTTGTCTTTACTGTGTCTGAGAGATGCTTCACAATTTGCTATACTGTAACTCAAGACAAGTGGAAATTTTGGATTTATAGAGAAGACTGAATACTGGACATGCTTGACAAATACTATATTGTAGTAGCTATCTAATTAATGATGGAGAACAATCAGAGGTATCAAAATACATATTTCTTCTCTTCCTGTCCAGGTTATCTATGGATTTCAAATGTAACTCTGTTGGATTTCAAATATTAAACTAGCTTTTAACAAGCTACTAACCACATTTCAATTTGAAAAGGCCACATAGTGCTAGGCAAGGGAAAATTAACCCTTCTCTCCAAAATCCAGAAGAATATTTATTTTGTAGATTTTGTGAACTGGGAAAACCCTGACGAAGGGGGAAAGTGAGGAAAGTGAGTAATGAAAATATCACCTGTAGTAACTATCATTCATATGTTTGCAACTGTGTATCATTGCAACTATGTATCATTCAGGCATTTGCAACATTGT